>CM060596.1:25142016-25177016 GCA_030578255.1 Tiaroga cobitis | reverse complement strand
GCTGAGTTTTTACTGAGACACTTCAGATTAAGTAGCCCCCCTCCCTGCCTCAGTCCCAACTGGGGATGCTGCCTTCTGCTCTTTAAAAACCAGCATTACTAATTGGCAAACAATATAAACCGAGCCTTCCAATGCAGGCTCTTATCCATGAATAACATACGTTTCAAGCTTTCATCTTGACAGTGATAAAACAAATTCACATTATTCTCAACCTACACTAGACATACAAATAATTAGATAGCAGGTCCATATTGTATTAAGGATTGAAATTATGTAGAGACAAATTAATGTGACAGCAAGTAGTCACATCTCAACCACCACCATGGAGAGAGAAAAAAAGACTACAAGGTGGCTGCTGGCTATGTCTCTGTTGTGTAATTAATGTAGCATTAAATTCTCCCATTAAGGTGACAGATGACATTGTACATCAGTCTGCAGTGCCATCTTTGTAGGCAATGAGAGGGGATTTAAAAAAGATGGCTTGGTATGAATCATAATAAATAATTTAAACATGTATTTTTGTGTCCCCTGTTGTATCCTTGTATACTGGTTTAGCTGGAGTTCGGGATGTTTAAAAGGATATTCCACCCAAACTGAATAATATAGTTTCTGGCCAAATGTCAAATATGCATTTGCTAGAAGTAAACATCAGCATATTGTGAAGTGCTGTAAGCGTGTTGTAAAAACATTTAAAGTGAAGTGACTCCTCTATCCACAACATGTTTACTTCAAGTGTGAACTCATAAACCCACATGTGATAGTTGGCAGGAAGCAATGGTTTAGTTTAAAAAGTTTAAAATATTAGTATTTTTCTTAAACACCTATCATTTTGCTTTAGAAGACATTAAAGGGGTCATATAATGGTACATGCACTTTTACAAGTTGATTGTACTGAAATGTGTGTTGGCAGTGCTTCACAATGAATGCGTCTAAGGTTTACACTCAGGGTACATTACGGCATGTTTTCTATGTATGACGTTCTCAATATAATTCATAATCTACGGTGGCCCAGTAGTGCACAACACAACGACATTTAAAAAGCAAACATAAGTTCACAACACAACGGAATTAAGCCACAACACAACTAAATGAATCCACAACACAACGGAAAATGAGCCACAACACAACGGAAAATCTACAACACAACGGAAAATCTACAACACAACGGAAATGCTCCCGACCACTAGAGGGCTCTCGGGCGCGATAAAGTTAGTTTTCCTTGCCATTGTTCAATAGAGTCAGCAGTCTATAAAATATATCAACACCACGATTAGTTTTAACAGTATGTATAGCTAACCATCACTCAAAATCACCTACGTGCATTATAGCTGCATATTTATATTTTTTATATTTATAGAATGCTTTGACGCGCTACCACAGCGCATGATCCCTAAGGGAACGTCTGTCAATTCCTCCAAGTTGTTAAAACATATCATTTGTATTAATTAAAATTACCAATACCCTTCATGTATCTACAGTAAACAATTATTTTTTAGGAGATTTCGGTAAAAGTTTTTTTTTTCTTTTATCATGTTTCAACAGTTGTAGTTAATTAACCAGACTGACTTACAACAGGTGAAATTGTGCCAATAGCGCCCTGTATGCACAGTACAATATTTATATATAAAACATTAGGCCTGCTGTAAATAAAAAATAAAAAATTTAAATGTCACAAAGCGTGTGGTTCCTATTGTGGCCAGACTATTTTATTACAGGTGGAATTGTGCCATTACTTTCCTGTAATTCTGCAATTCGCCAAATGGTTTTTATTTTTATTTATCAAATAATATTATAATAAATTATACGTTTTAACCACTTGGTGGAATTGGCAAACGTTCCCTTAGGGATGCGCTGTGTTAGCGCGTCCAAGCATTATCGTGTATAAATACGCAGATATAATTCATGTAGGTTATTTTGAAGTAATATTTGATATCGATATACAATGGTTACACTTAAAACTAATCGTGGTATTGATTTAGACTGCTGACTGACTCTATTGAACAATGGCAAGGAAAACTAACTTTATCGCGCCCGAGAGCCCTCTAGTGGTCTGGATCATTTCCGTTGTGTTGCGGCTTTATTTCGTTGTGTTGTAGATTTTCCGTTGTGTTGTAGATTTTCCGTTGTGTTGTGGCTCATTTCTGTTGTGTTGTGGCTCATTTTCCGTTGTGTTGTGGATTCATTTCGTTGTGTTGTGGCTTAATTCCGTTGTGTTGTGAATTTATGTTTGTTTTTTAAATATCGTTGTGTTGTGCACTACTGGGCCACCGAAATAATCCCACGTTTATACTGAGCAACGCGTTATGGTTATTGTGTTACAAACGGTGTAGGCACAGAACAGAAAGGCGGGGTGAGCAAAGCTCATTATTATTTAAAGGCATATGCACTGAAACGGCGTGCTGAAAACAGAGCTGTTTTTGACCAGGTAAAATAAGTGTTTTCTTACAATACTAATGATAATTTTTAATTAAAGTATATTACAAACTTTTAATTTAGACCCTAAAGAATCATATTAGCTTGTACAAAAATGGCATTATATGACCCCTTTAATGGGGTTGTATGGAATACTGAACTGCCAATCCCCAAACTAAGCCTATAGTTTCTTCCAAGGTTTTTCCTCCATTTATAAAATATTGTGCTTTTGTAAAATAAAGAAAATAAACAGGGTGTGTGTTATGCCTCTCCGTGTCCGTGAACTTTTTTTCTGGAGCACGTCTCTAAACTTAAACAAAACTCAGCGAATACTATTCACCCAGACATGAGCAATATATGTTTATGATCATTTAAGTTTGTACTTTTAAATTATCTAATTTAAAACTAAAATAAATATTTGAGACGTGTAAACGCCCACATAAACTCGGTAAACACACTATATTTAGTCAGATTAATGCACTGTCGTCTTGCGCGGCTGCATAATCCTGGGACATTTACCTACCTCAGAACAAGTGCTGGTTTATTTTCACTTCGAGGAGCGAGCTGAGCTGTAAGTGTTTTATTCTTGTGCTTTGTTCTAATCGCAATATATAATAACGTTAGTGTCTGTAAACGCAAAAATAGCCTACTGTTTAAATTTGAATCATGTTTCTGTGTGTGTGTGTGACTAGTTTTGGATAGATTATAAAGTTTTAACTCTAAAATAGACATCAAATAAGCTTTTGTTAGCAGTTTCTGCTCATATGTTAAATATATAGTATGTTTTGTCAATAAACTAATCAACTAAGATGTTATAGTGTTGTTCCAATGCAAGCTATATCAAAATAATGAATCCTTAGCTTTAAAATATGTATGATAAAATGTATTGGCCTACCAAGACATTTGTGGAAAAAGACCATTTACTTTTCAAGATGATTCCAACTCTAACTTTGAACCAATTCTGTAGAATTGGTTTTGATTATTTTCCAATTCTTTTTGATATTTTTATTCAGCAATATTATTGATTTGACTGCACTAACACAATTTGATGATAACTGAATTGCCCTGGGTGCGTTTCCTGTACAATGACATAACTCGCTGGTTCACTACCATAGTACGATGCATCGTTAAAGAAATCAACTGGCCAGTCACAACTCTTTCCACAACTGTATTGTCGCAAATTGGTCATTCAACCATGTTGGTTAATGATGTCACGCAGGTGGTGGAGTAATAACTTTCTTTAATGAATCTGTTTAGATCGAATTAATGCTAGATGTTTTGCTATAAATTACGAACATGGCATCTGATGACTATTTCTCATTTTTCTGTTATTTTGCCTTATTTCCAGACGCAATTATAGACTCGTTCTTAAGTGGTAGAGCACGTTCGCACATTCGCACTGTTCAAAAACGGTGCTTTAAATCTCTTGACAAACTAAAAGACGTAAATTACATTTGTATGTATTCTAAAGAAAGATTGTAATGAATGTCAGCTACTTATTTTGCTCAAGACATGGATTTATTAAGTCCACATGTCATGCAAACAAGAAACTATGCTTCTAACAACAGGTCAAGAGCTGTCGTTCTAACCACACAACTTTGCGATGCTGTTTCAACACAGACATAGACTCGTTGAACTATGCTGATAACGATGGAACTAGTGACCATAGTTGGCTAATGCTTTTGGAAAACGCACCCCTGGATGATGACATCACTGTTTTCTGCAGCTGCTTTATAGCTGAATTGACCTCATTTCATATTATTGAACCAAACTGAATCAACGCTGAACTGACTTTAGCTGACTAATTTTTTGGGACAAAACCAGCAACACTTGTGAAATGGAGAGATCAAAATAATCAGAAAATGGAGCTAAAAAGATTGTCACAATTCTGTCACCTCGGTCTGGGTTTTCCCTTGGGTTAGTGACAGGGCTGTGACACTCCAGGTTTGTCATGTGTTTATGTTAGTCTGGTCCAATGTGAGCACATGATTGTCTTGTTGTTCTTGTGCCATGTGCTCTTTTGTCAATCGTCTAACCCCGCCCATCTTGTTATCTCGTTATTGTTTTATCTCCCACACCTGTCTGCCTCGTTTACCTGTTAGGTTGTTCCCTATTTAATCTCCTTGTGTTTGTAGTCTTGTGCCGATTCGTTGTAGGGGAGAGCGGGGCACAACCTAACACATTTTGGTTTTGGCGCAATTATTTAAAAAATAATTAAGTTAGATTCATCTTTTTTTTACACAAGCAACATACACATCTCTGCTACATATGAACACTTAAAGTTTTTTTCTAGGAGCTTCCATTTTCGTACAGTTGCACTGAAAGTGACAGAAGTGCAAATGTTACAACTTACCCCATATGTGGGGTTAATTGTAACAGACAGAGGGGTTAGTTGTAACACTTGTGTGTTACACACATAATTCAGTACTATTTTATCTGTATAGTTTGATATTGTTTGTGCATCTGTATAGATAGATATCCATACATCCATCCTTCATCCAATCATCCTTCTATTATGGATCAATATCATGGATAGAGACATAGAAAAGGGCTGCACAGTTTTGCAAGCAATACATAAATAAATAAATAAAATCATCAAATATTGTAATTGCAATTGAATTACATTTATGTGTGGCAGCTGCATGTAAAATTATTATTATTGATAATAATAACAGTAATAATAATAAAAACTTAATAAAAAATTTTAATAAAAAAATTAAAGGGTTTATTGCATTAAAACCAGGCTATATTAAAAAAAAAAGAAACAAGTGATCAATGCATAGTAAACTAAATAAAAAATAAATAAAAAATTCCAACATTGTTTGTGAAAGTCCAACAAAGTTAAATATATAAATAAATACTCAAACCTAGAAGTTGTGTGGCTCCCTGTTTTCATTTGATTATCATTGTACACTTGGCGGCTTGTTTGTAACACTGTGCTACATCTAACCCCGCTGTGTAAAACATATTTTAAGCCTAGCTAACAGTTGCTAGGATTTGCTGACATGTTTCAAAACGGTGCTATGTTTTAGCCAACAAGACAGTTATTAAGGCAATATAAAGTTAGATTTGGTGACGTACACACCCAACTCAGAAACCGAAAAAAACCTATGATGAAAAAATTTACTTGCATGGTGTCAAAACACTCTTTGTCCAGCATCTTCATGAAATCTTATCAAAACTTTCCGCAAATTCGCGGGAGACCGTCTTCTGGCAGCGCGAGAAAAAGAGTGGAAACGCAACCGGCTTGATCCCGACTAACTATGTAAAAGGTCCGTGTTACATTTAACCCCGCGTTAGGTTGTGCCCCGCGCTCCCCTACATGTTGCGTGTTCTTTGTATCTTCCCGTTTTGTTCCTGAGCCTTGGAGGTTGTACCTTTTCTGTTTCTCGTCCTAATAAATCACTCTCCATTTGAATCCACGTCTGCCCAGTCAGAGACGGTTCCCGGCACGTCTGCCCAGACAGAGACGGTTCACGTCACGTCTACCCAGACGGAGACGGTTCAGGCCACGGCTGCCCAGTCGGAGAGGGTTCACGTCACTTCTGACCAGGCAGAGACGGTTCATGCCACGCCTGCACAGCCGGAGAGGGTTCACGTCACTTCTACTGAGCCTGAAATCCTCGTCACCCCTGCCGAGCCTAAGCTCCACATCAGCCCGGTCGAACAGCTTACTGAGTCACCTGGTGGGAGAGCGGAGGACGGTCAAGTGACTGAGGCCATCATCCACTCCGTCTCAGCTGATGTGCCAGTGTCCGTTCCTGAGCCGGAGCCAGTGTCCGTTCCTGAGCCAGAGCCAGTGTCCGTTCCTGAGCCGGAGCCAGTGTCCGTTCCTGAGCCGGAGCCAGTGTCCGTTCCTTAGCCGGAGCCAGTGTCCGTTCCTGTTCCGGAGCCAGTGTCCGTTCCTGAGCCGGAGCCAGCGTCCGTTTCTGAGCCCTGGCCGCCCGAGGGGTCTTCACCGCCCTAGCCGCCCGATGGGTCGTCTGCTTCGTCCGGGCAGCCCGATGAACTGCCTGTTCCGCCGTGGCCGCCAGAGGAGTCTTCACCGCCGTGGCCGTCTGAGGACTCCGCTCCGCCGTGGCCGTCCGGGGGTTCTTCATCGTTGGGGCCGCCTGAGGCGTCTTCTCCGCCATGGCCACCCGATGAACTGTCGTCTTTACCCTGGTGTCCTGCAAAGCCTGTATCCCCCTGGTTCATTGTCAGGAATCTAGACCCTTCCGTCCCTTCCCGGTTCCTCTACCCCTATTCCCATCTCTGTATTGGTGTCTTCATTTGTTTTTGGTGATCTTGTACGTTATGTGTTCTGTCTGGGTTTGGTGTCCCTCCTTGGGAACGACAGGTGGCATCCCTTTGAGGGGGGGTAGTGTCACAGTTCTGTCACCTCGGTCTGGGTTTTCCCTTGGGTTAGTGACAGGGCTGTGACACTCCAGGTTTGTCATGTGTTTATGTTAGTCTGGTCCAATGTGAGCACATGATTGTCTTGTTGTTCTTGTGCCATGTGCTCTCTTGTCAATCGTCTAACCCCGCCCATCTTGTTATCTCGTTATTGTTTTATCGGTAACACTTTATTTTAAGGTGCTTGTAGTAAGCAGTAATTAACAGTTAATAAGACACGTAATAAGCCCTTATAAGATGCATATAAGATGCATATAAGCATTAACTAATGATAATAAATAAATTCAATTAAATAATAAATTTCTCAAGTATCAATACATTGCACTTTTAGAACAGCCGAACAATCATAAATGGCAACACAAACTTCCAGTCACTTAAAAATTGACCTTCCCAAGAGGGAGTAGTTTCCCTGATCTCTTCAGGGCCTGGACCTTTAATTAACCCTTATATGAAGTAGTTAAAGGGTTAGTTCACCCACGTCGAATAAAGTCGTTATTTTTGTTTGTTTTTTCAAACAAAAAGTATTCTCGTCGCTTGATAAACTAATAGTTGAGCCACTGTTGCGACATGGAATATTTAAATATTTTCTTTAATGACTTTCTGGGCCGTCAAGTTTCATTCCCTTAGGGAGCCTATGTAGCAGTCATCCACCTCTCAGATTTAATCATAAATATCTTCATTTGTGTTCCGAAGACGAACGAAGGCCTTACGGGGTTGGTACAGCATGGGGGTGAGCAATTAATGACTTAATTTTCATTTTTGGGTGAACTAACCCTTTAATGCTTATATGCATCTTATATGCATCTTATAAGGTCTTATAAGTGTCTTATTAACTGTTAATTACTGCTTATTACAAGCACCTTAAAATAAAGTGTTACCGTTTTATCTCCCACACCTGTCTGCCTCGTTTACCTGTTAGGTTGTTCCCTATTTAATCTCCTTGTGTTTGTTGTCTTGTGCCGATTCGTTGTACATGTTGCGTGTTCCTTGTATCTTCCCGTTTTGTTCCTGAGCCTTGGAGGTTGTACCTTTTCTGTTTCTCGTCCTAATAAATCACTCTGCATTTGAATCCACGTCTCTCGCCTTGCGTCACGTAACAAAGATAATAATCTTTATTTTGCCAACGCTTTTGGCGCCCAGGCTTTCCTCAGGGCTAAATTATTCAGCTAAATAGTCACTATTGTCTTTTTGATGCGTTACAGCATCATTAGTCATTATTTTTCTGGTTATCACTATAAAGCTGCTTTGAAACAATCTGTATTGTAAATAGAGCTATATAAATAAAGTTGACTTGCCTTGACTATGCTGCTGTGTTCACTTTGTGTGGTTTTTGAAGTGTCAACTTTAGAGATCCCATATACTTGCATTAAATGGACTCGTTATATATATATATATATATATATATATATATATATATATATATATATATATATATATATATATATATTACATAAAAACATGTTTGTACACAAGTGCATTGTATCAAAACAATTATAAAAATGTTAGTACATAGGAGTGAAAGACCCTTAAAGGGGTACTTCACCGCTGGAAAAATGGGCTTTCAATAAAAATTGGCTGCCTACGCAGAAGAAAGGCTAAACTTTTACAGGAAAATATCAACACCTATAATGCACTGTGCTGCCAGTCTACTTTAGATACGCTTGACCAGAGTCAAATACTGCCTTGTTTTAGTAGGAACTACTTCTTAGCAAACTTTTAGTCATAATGGTGTTGACTTGTATTGCTCCTGTCAAAAAAAGTTTGAAAAATTTGCCTTTTTCCCACACACACCTATTGTATCTTATTGATTCATCCACTGGATCACTGTCACGTTCACACTGGGATCTTTATAGGCCCACTTGCATTATATGGACTCATACACTTGCATTATGAGACTGTCTTTAAAGGTTTACTCACTCTTCCAGTTTAAATCTAAATTGAAGACACATCTCTTTAGCCAAGCATTCACATAATGCATCTCATAACCTTATACTCCAGTTATATCAGATCAATTGCACACGATTAGCTTTGCTTAATGTTATAAACAGCAGCTACGCTAATTATTTTCCATTTGGTTTTCTGTTTTATCTACCCTAACTGACGAGAGTATGTCAGCTCCAGTGTGGATGCAGCCTCGTATGAGGACTTCAGATGCCCCAACACCTGTGAAGAGAGAGCGCTAACTCCTGCGAGGTCTTCAGATAAAGCCGGCTACATTTTTCTATCAATCCTAATCATTTGTTAACAAACATGTATTATGAGCTCATTGTTTCTGCCTTAAATGAATACATTGTTTAAATGAATACATTTGCTAACTATGTACGTACGTTGTATATGTACATTTCTGAAATACATAACTAGGACACATTCACCTTTGATAACAGATCACTCTAAATTGTAATGTAGACATGCATTTTCTGTAAAGCTGCTTTGAAACAATATGTATTGTAAAAAAAAAGCTATACAAATAAATTTGACTTAAATTGACTTGTTTTGTCAATTGAAAGTTTTGGATCGGTAAGATTTTTTATTTAACAGTATTACTGTGCCTTGGTGAGCAGAAAAGACTTATTTTAAAAACATTACAAATCTTACCGATCCAAAACTTTTGAACGGCAGTGTATATATCTTGGACGGCACAATATTTTCATTTTTGGGTGGAGTATCCCTTTAAGTCTCATTGTGCTTGTGGTGGACAGCCGAGAATGCCCTTTGACCTCTGAGCTTTGATTGAAGCATGTTTAATTGGATGGCCACTGGTTTGACTAATTAGCGCCTTGTTAATGCACACTGCCCTTCGGCTTGTATGGGGCACTGTCTGTCTGCATGGGGGTCTAGCAAGGCTCTTCAAGAGAGGGCAGTGCTCATGGGTGAGCCTGGTAGGTCATGCTACATAACAGCCCTGCTCCAGTAAGAACCTCCAAGCACAGGCCAAGGACGCCTTGAGACGGTCACCATCCTTGTGAAGTCAAGACCGGAGCTCCTTTCTTGTCCCCACATGATATCATCAGTCTGTAGATTACAGAGCATTGCTGAGGGCTCTGACATCACAGTAGAGAACTGTTGATTTTCTGTGAGGGCCAGAGCGTAGCTGCTAATTCAAATTAACTCAGTGTTCTCTCCTTATTGACCTATCTTGTTCATTGACCTGGCTACAATTATGTTTCTTTAATTCTGTCGATACTTGGCAACCCCCAACAGCCTCCACGACTGGATGAAAGAGCCATTGCTGTGACTGCCAACAGCAGCCGTTTTTATTGGGTCAGGTCATATTTAAAGGGTTAGTTCGCCCATTTAAGACATGAAGTTGTATGCAATCCTTACCAGCACTATAGTGCATACACACTGACCCACTCTGTAGTCACCTCCCTGGTCAGAGTTCTGGCCGCTGGAAGTTTTTCAAGAAAGTACTCCCGGTTAGTTTCCGGGGCCTCAAAACTGTGCATTTTTACGTGAAAAAATTATTTGCGTTTCAAAGCTTGATTAATTTACCATGTAAAGGACCATTAAATCTCCCTATCTCTGAAATGGGCCGTCACCTTTACCTTCAGCCATAGAGGGCGGTGTGGTCATGGAATACCTGAATAACTGAAGGTTTTCACAAAAAGGGGACTCTTATTAAACCTGAGCTAAAAAAAAACTCTTTATTTGTTTATGTTTTGGTTTATTAATGTTTTTCGCTGAATACAAAATGTTGACATTGTATTTTTATTTTGTTTTACAAGAGCGTCTGTCACTTACCAGACATGCTTTTATTTTGAAGTCCGTGTAAGGAAGTGCAGTGGCGCTGTGTGTATGTTGGCGCACTTTCTATATGACGTCATTCTGATTAGAGCTTCCAGAGGAGTGAGATGAGAGTTTTCTAACTGTGAAAATATAGATTTAAAAAGGGTTTATTTCTACATCTTAGCTCCTGGCTGACGAAGGGCACAAGGTAGCGTTTTAATTTTATGTTGTACGTTAAATTTTGAGAGACTAAAGTGTTTGTTTCGTTATCATTTGAAGCTGTTAATGGGTCGTTAGCATAACTTATGCACATGTGTAAATCAGTGATATGTTATTAGAGTGTGTGTGATTGATTGCCTTCACATGCAAAACTCACTGTAGCGTTGCTTCATTTCTCTTGACTTGAACGTCTGATAGATTGTTTACAGGAAGGCCTTTATTTGGTCATTTAATATATTTTAGGTTTTTCTCTCTGAATTGAGATCGTCAGCTATACAAAATAATTCCTAGTTAATTCAGTTGTGTCATTTAGCACTTTAAAAGGAGATTGTTGTAATTAAAACTATTTATAATTCACATTCAGGTTTTATACAGTACAGAAAGGCAAGGTTATTACATTAGCCTGCTCACTAAAACTTGAGTTGTCACACTATACTAAAGCCAATTGGATTGTATGTGTGTATTCTCATGTGTTTCAGTGAGATGTCTAATATTTGTTTGTTTACTTTCATTTAGCTCTTACGGTCTTTCTGGGAATAAAATTCTTTAAACATCAGTCCCTGAGAGTACCTTGCATCTGTTCAGCCGGGAATGCTACATAGCACACAAAAAACACGCCAGACAAAATTCATACCTCAGTTTTAATCGGCACTATTTTCTTTCCATTTCTATCAATCCGCGTTTCTGTCAAAGTCAACAGTGCGCACGTTCCGATCAGCTGTTCCATAGTGTTTACACAATTTGTATTAAAGGCTCATTCAGTCGGGACTTTTATTCTGAAACCGTAGTCATGGTAATATGCAGAGCAGTGTACAGTAGTTAGTTGAGCTGCCACGATCTGCTGTGTATGTGGGATCTGTGCGAGCTGTCAGCTGTAAAGTTGTTGATTCCTGTTCGTTCGTGGTGATTGCTGCAGCTGTAATATCATGATGTTAGTCACTGACCTCCAAAGTAAGTAAATTTGATTATATTTGTGTTAAACTTGATCTGAATAGAGTTATGCGTCCGTGACATACGTGCATGTCCGGACATGTCCTGTAGAGATCGTTCTGTGTTATTCGGATCGGTAATATTATTTAAAGTGTGATTATTCATTCTTTATTATGCAGCAGATCAGTGTTATGGGTTATTAATGATGTGATGTTGGTCTGTTAAGATGTTCTAATACCAGACGAATGATCGGTGTCATGTTTGTTTGAATGCTCTTCATATGAGCCATTATGTTATCCATATATGGGCACTGGATGTTATTGATAAAGAATGGTTGCTTACAGTGTGTATGGAATATCTCATTTCTGTTTATTTAACTGGATGTTGAGTAGAGAAATATCAATGATGCATATTAAGAATAATTATTCTTCATTATGTAACAGTGAATGCTTATTATTTTATATATTTAGTTTATTCATTCTCTTTATTGTACTTATTTTCCAGACTATGTACATCATTGAATATACCTTTGTGGCTCATCCCTCTACCTCCAATACAAAGAATTAATCTGACCACCTGTCTCCTCATTATTTGTGCTCTTACCGGCACCCAGAAGTGTTTACTCATCCATCACCTAATCAGAACCTAACAGTCCAAAATCCTCTCCTACAAATTGGTCCTTCGAGCCGGATTGAGTATTCCCCTCTGAAGTTATGGACTCTGATGAGGAGATGATTGGAGGAACTCGCCCTAAGCGCAATACTCGTCCTCCAGCTTACCTACAGCAGTATGAGGTACACTATACCCGAGGCAGACCTGTTGCTGAGCATGATGTTCCACACAGCTGGGAGGCACCTGTCCACCGGACTCCTCCCCCATCCTTCCAGCCTTACGCCATTGCCCCTGATGGTGACCTGGTATGTTCTGGTGGCTCACAGATCATGTCCTCGAATTATCTGCCTCCACAGCATGTTGTATTTCCTCAGCGATCCTTCTCGTCGCCTTCGGCAGCTGATTTCACTACCTCTGTACATGACAGTTAGCGACAGCATTTGCGCCAGGAGCATGTACAACTAATGCAGACACATCAGGCTTTCCAGGTTGACTTAAGGGAGTTGAGAGAAGTCCGAGCAGAAGTCAGAGAATAAGTTCAGGTGGCTCAGTCCCTTCGAGTCGATCTCAGTAAAGCTAGAGGAGAGAATCTATCGCCAGCACAGCCGACAGCGTCTCAGTTAGTCCCCCCCGTGAGGCCGTATGAATCCACAACCTTAGTGGAAAATAGACACGTCGCTGAGCTTCCCCCACCGCCGTGGCCTGAGCCTGACGTTGACCTGAGAACACGGCTGGATGCCCTTGCGTTGTCAGAGACGGGTGCCACGATTCACCCACCTGTGATGCCAGAGACCAGAAAGTATCCCTTTGTTTCCACAGTTACTCAGTCACGCCCTCCTCAACATTATGCTCCTGATGTTTGGGGATTTCCTCCACCTCCTACCCCTAAAGAGCTTCAAGAGTTGCTAACACCTACGGCCATGCCTTTCCCGGCCAACCGCAAGTCAGTGCCTATCTCCCCACTGTTCAGCTCTGTGCCTGCATATTCGATTCCTCCAACCTTAGCGCTAAAGGCAGAACCCAATCGACCCCTTGCAGCACCTTCTAGGTCTGAATATGTGTACAGAGGACCTACCCCTACAATTCCTAAGTTCAGCCGGCCTGATTCTGGTGAGTTTGCCCAACTCCGGATAGCTTTAGAGAACCTGCTCCCTCCGGACGGGACGGAACTTTTCAAATACCAGATCTTAGTGGATCATCTTAGGCTTGAGGAGGCTAGAATGATAGCGGATGCTTATCTGAACTCCCTTACCCCATTCACTGATACAATGGCTGCCCTTCATGAGAAATTCGGCCAACCGCATCAGCTTGCCTTAAGGAGGATTGCAGTTGTTCTTGAGAGTCCTGACATTAAGCGAGGTGATATATCTGCCTTCCAGAGGTTCGCTCTGAAGGTACAGTCACTAGTGGGCCTACTGAGAACCTTGGGACGCGATGGTGAACTGGAACTGAGTTGTGGGTCCCATGTTGCGCGACTTCTCTGTAAGCTTCCCCCTGAGCTGCGCGCTGACTTTCGTCATCATTTGTTCCACCAACCCGGCACAACCCCTAATCTGGTTGACCTTTCGAACTGGCTCTGTTACGAATCATGGTGCCACAGCTACGATGCCAAGCCAATGTCAAAAGCCTTTCACACTAAGCCAGACTCTGGTAAGAGAACTGTGACCATCCTGCATGGGGTTGGAGAACCCCCGGTTGAGACTTCAGTCTCTCGGAAGTGTCCCGTTTTACAAACTAAGCCTCCTAAAGTGAAACGTTATTGTCCATTCTGTGATAAGACTGAGCATTACCTGAGCCAGTGTGCATCTTTCAATAAGCTTACCTCCGACCAGGTCAGGATATGGATTCGGAGTAACAATCGCTGTTGGCGATGCGCTAGGGCACACCATGCTGCTCAATGTGACCTTAAGAAGCCCTGCAACCTCTGCCAAGGCACCCATCTCCGCCCTCTTCACGAGGTGAATGTTGGTCTATTCCCGAGGGAGGATTCAGCTCAAGTGGAGAAGAGTTGCCTGACCAGTTCCTCTCCAGATCGGCTCTTCCTGGATAAACCCTGTGTCGGTGGTCGAGTTATGCTCAAAGTGGTTCCTGTGTATCTACATTATGAAGATCGCACCCTGGACACCTTCACCCTTCTTGATGTCGGAGAGGACTATTCTACTCTCCACTGCAGTTAAGGCCTTGGGCATCAAGGGTGTCCCTGAAGATCTTGCATTGCGGACAGTGAGAGACAATATTCAGGTCCTTCATGGTTCTTCCATATCTAGGGCCCTATGAAATCCGTTTTATTTTTTCCCAAATTCCGTTTTATTTTTTCTCAAATTCCGTTTTTTCCGTTTTAATTTTTGGGAATTATTTTTTTTTTACCCTTGACTGTTATTTTAGTCGTAAAAAATAGTGTGCTTTTAAAGTTAATGATTAAAATGTATTAAAAAATACAAATAAATTAGGAATGACCTTAAATTTATTGAGGTAATAGAGATATTTACTCAGTAGCCTTTTCAGGACAAATACTGCATGATGCAACAACACTGCACTCTTCAAGTAACAACAAAATATGGTTATGAGCTTTAAACTGTCCAGTAATATAAATTAGATTAGTTTATATAAGTTTAAATAAAGTCACACTCTGTCTCTCTCTCGCCCAGTGTCGCTCACGGAGTTCGCTTCGCCTTTGTCCAGTCCGGCGCCTCATAGACAGACGTGGTGTGCACGTTGTGTGTGTGTGTATGTGAGAGAGACGCGTGAGTGTGAGAGAGAGAGACGGAGGGAGAGCGGGGAAATACAACTGAAAGAATATGCTGCGTGTTTTAAATATTGTTAAAAAACGAAACGCAGTATGTGGCGGCGAATTAGTCTATGTGTGGGAAACACTGCATAAGTCACGTGCGAACTTCTCGGCTCGCCACTGACGGCTTATAGTGTTGAGTTTCTTAACTTTTTGCCGACGAAAGGAGAGCCGTGGAGAGCCGCTTCGCCATGCTTTCATTGTTTTGATTTCGTCATTGTAGCTGAAATGACGGGGTGGGGGGGTTGTGTCACCCAGATTTGCTTCCCCCGGTCTGCATTTTAACCAGACATACGTTCTTCTCCCACACAAAAACAGAATTTCAAACCAAATATGTAAAATTCCACGAAATTCCGCGTTAACACTAGATTCCGCGTTAATTGGCCGATTCCGCAATTCCGTCCGCGATTCCGTGATCGCGGAAATCATAGGGCCCTACATATCCTTTCAGATCTCTTCCCTCTGTAAACCCCAAACCAGTTATAAGATCAACCATGCCTTTACAGCAGATCGTCTTAACCTATCACGCCAGTCTTACCCTGTAGAACAGCTACGACAGAAGTACAGACATCTGCGGGGTCTTCCGATCAGTACACTTACTGAAGTCCAACCTTTACTACTCATCGGTTCCGATCAGCCCCATCTCATAGTTCCAACAGAGCCTGTTCGTTGGGGCGGCCTGGGTGCGCCAGCAGCAGTTCATACGCGCCTAGGATGGACGCTCCAGGGCCCCATGCCTTCCATGGGGTTGCCTCCTGCAGCATGGCAATGCCTGTTAACATCCATGGATCCCATTGAGGACGAACTTTTCCAGAAAGTTCAATGCCTGTGGCAGTTGGATGCGGTTCCACAGTGGGAGGGTAAAGATGTAACCCGGTCCAAGCAAGATCACGAGGCTCTTCAGCTGCTTGAAATTAAAACTCTCACCCACCAAATGGAGGGTATCAATCGGTTAGCTACACCTTTACTGCGGCGAAAGGACATGCCCTTTTTGAATGCACCTAAGGAGTCAGTCCTACCTACCCTTCGCAGTGTAGAAAGGCATCTGCTGAAGGACCCTGTAAAAGCTGAGGTATAAAGAGGAAATGAGGAAATTAGTTGAGACGGGAGCTGTTTGGGAAGCGACTGACCCTTTACCTGATTCGGCTGAATGCTGGTACATCCCACACCACATTGTTAGTCACAATGGAAAGTTCCGCATTGTCTTCAACTGCTCCCATCAGTATCAAGGACAAAGCCTCAATCAGTACCTTTTGCCAGGGCCCACCCTTGGGGCCTCGCTTTTGGGCGTTCTTATCCGCTTCAGAGAACATCCTGTGGCAGTGAGTGGGGACATCAAGGCGATGTTTCACCAGGTCCGTCTTCTACCTGGGGACCGTCCTCTACTCCGCTTCCTTTGGCGGGACCTGTACATGGATGAGGCACCCAGGATTCTTGAGTGGCAGGTACTACCCTTTGGCACGACCTCCAGTCCATGCTGTGCAACCTACGCACTACAACGCCATGTACAGCAACATCCCCAGACGGATGAGGCGATTCGGTTTTGGGTGGAGAGATGTTTTTATGTCGATAACTGCCTGCAGAGCCTGCCTACTGCTTATGCAGCACGAACTTTGATTGATCGGCTACGAAATATCCTTTCTGGAGCTGGATTTGAAATTCGCCAGTGGGCCTGTAGCGATCTTGGTGTGGTGAGTCACCTACCAACCAATGCCCGAGCTGTGAGTGTGGAACTGTGGTTGACGCAGGAGAAATCAGATATCCCCGAATCAACGCTGGGCCTGAGCTGGAACTGGCAGACGGACACTTTATTCTACAAGCACCGACCTGTAGTATATAACACTCTTACTTTGAGGAATATCTATACGGTCCTAGCTTCCCAATACGACCCTCTGGGCTGGCTTCTACCTTATAGGACTCGAACGAAAGTCATCATCAAGCAACTGTGGAACAAACAGAGAGGGTGGGACAACCCCAACCTACCACCTGAGCTCCTCCAGTCTTGGAATACTTGGGAAGAGGAACTCCAATACCTCCCTTGTATCACCTTTCCCTGGCCATATCTCCCTCCTGAAGTTGGAATGGGTGGAGCTACCCATGAGGTACATGTCTTCTCGGATGCTTCTGAGCAGGCATATGGAGCGGTGGCTTACCTCTGGACTACCGACCAGGAAGGTCGGACCTACCTGTCCTTCATCATAGCACACTCGCGTGTCACTCCTAGACGAGCTCACTCTATTCCAAGACTGGAACTCTGCGGAAGTCTAGCTGCAGCACAGTTGGCTAAGTTACTTGAGAACGAGTTGACCCTATGTATCAAGTCTATTTCCCTGTGGATAGACTCTACCACGGTCCTTCAGTGGTTGAATTCTGAGTCCTGTCGATACAGAGTCTTCGTTGGAAACCGAATTGGTGAGATCCAGGAGTTGACGGATAAGTGTTCTTGGCGATTTATGTAAGCTCTGCAGACAACGGCTGATGACCTCACAAAAAGGAAACCTCTCCAATACCTTGCTGCACCAAACCGATGGTCTCAAGGACCCTCCGTTTTCCTCCAGGATCCCAAGGATTGGCCAGTCAAGTCAAGTCAAGTCATCTTCATTTATATAGCGCTTTTAACAATGGATTGTTTCAAAGCAGCTTTACAGAGATAAACATATAATTTAAGGTAACAGATTGTTTTGGCATTATAGCGGTTCTTGAATAATGTTATTTCCAGCTAAAGTTAACTTTGATTGATTCACCTCCGTCGAAATGATCAGACTTTTAAACGCGAACCTGTGATTAATGCTGACGGCGTTCACATGCTCATTCAGAATTGATTCTATAGTTATGTGCTTTTTAAAATATGTGCGCAGGTTTATAATTCATACAACCCAGCCTAAACAAACTACTTTTCTTGCCTATAAATTTTGATACAGAATTTTGTTTTATTTTATCACTTCGGGGTACGCGAGCCGGAATTCACAACGCTTTATCTGTAGAGTGGGAAAGGGATCCTCCATAGGGAGAGGATAGTGGATACTTCAGCACTGCATTGTCATCGGGTCCAGGCGGATCTCCTTCGTCAGATCTGGACACGGCCTGGATCCGGCAGGCTGCGGGAAAACCTCGGGATAAACAAAGACACTAATATTAGCGTAGATGCCATTCTTCTTATGATGTAGCGAGTACATCAAGATTTAAGGGAAGTGTTCCCAGTTCCGGCTGACCTAATCTATGCAGCCTAACATTGAATTTATAGAAGTCTATAGTGCGTTATGTGTATGCTAGGTCAAAAAGATGTGTTTTTAGTCTAGCTTTGAACTGACAGAGTGTGTCTGCTTCCCGGACAATGGTAGGAAGACTGTTCCAAAGTTTTGGTGCTAAATAGGAAAAGGATCTACCGCCTGCAGTCGATTTAGATATTCTAGGTATTATCAACTGGCCGGAATTTTGAGATCGCAATAGACGTGAAGGACTATAATACGTTAAGAGCTCGCTCAAGTACTGCGGAGCTAAACCATTTAGTGCTTTGTAGGTAATCAACAATATTTTAAAATTTATACGATGTTTAATAGGGAGCCAATGCAGTGTTGACAGAACCGGGCTAATATGGTCATATTTCCTGGTTCTGGTAAGAACTCGAGCTGCGGCGTTTTGAACTAGCTGTAGTTTATTTATTAAGCGTGCAGGGCAACCACCCAGTAGAGCATTACAATAATCTAGCCTTGAGGTCATGAACGCATGGACTAATTGTTCCGCATTTCCCAATGAGAGCATATGGCGTATTTTAGATATATTTTTAAGATGGAAAAATGCAGTTTTACAGATACTAGACACGTGGCTTTCAAAAGAAAGGTTGGTATCAAAGAGCACACCCAGGTTCCTAACCGACGACGAAGACTTGACAGAGCAGCCATCAAGTGTTAGACAGTATTCTGGGTTATTACGTGTGGAAGTTTTTTGTCCAATAATTAGAATCTCTGTCTTTTCAGAATTTAGTAGTAGGAAATTACTAGTCATCCAATTTTTTATATCAGCTATGCATTCCGTTAATTTTGTGAATTGGTAAGTTTCGTTGGGTTTTGAAGAAATATACAGCTGAGTATCATCGGCATAACAGTGAAAGCTAACTCCATGTTTCCTAATGATATCTCCTAATGGTAGCATGTACAGAGTGAACAGCAGCGGTCCTAGTACTGAGCCTTGTGGTACGCCATACTGAACTTGTGATCGATAAGACATCTCTTCATTTACTGCTACAAACTGATAACGGTCAGATAAGTATGATTTAAACCATGCTAGTGCAATTCCACTAATGCCCACATAGTTTTCTAGTCTATTTAAAAGAATGTTGTGGTCAATTGTGTCAAATGCAGCACTAAGATCGAGTAACACTAATAGAGAGATACAACCACGATCGGATGATAAGAGCAAATCATTTGTGACTCTAATGAGAGCGGTCTCAGTACTACGGTACGGTCTAAATCCGGACTGAAAATCCTCGCAGATATCATTTCTTTCTAGAAAGGAACACAGTTGTGAAGATACTGCTTTTTCTAATATCTTTGACAGAAAAGGCAGATTCGAGATCGGCCTGTAATTGACTAATTCTGTAGGATCAAGTTGTGTTTTTTTAACAAGCGGTTTTATCATAGCCAGTTTAAAGGTTTTTGGTACGTATCCTAGAGACAAAGATGAATTAATGATATTAAGAAGAGGATATATGACCTCTGGAAACATCTACCAGTAATACCTAAGACTGAGACCATGGCAGACAAGGTTGAACTGCAGAAATCTGCTTTCTGTGGGATCAGTACCTTCCCTCCCTCTTCTGGCAACATTGATGGATGGAACTACCACATCTGGCAGGAACTATTGGACGTGACAGCCCAAGAACTTCAAACTACCCTTTCTCCAGGGACTTCTCTCCAGGCTGAGGATTACCATCAGGCTGAGCTCCAAATTCTCAGACAGGTGCAGCAGGAATCCTTTCCTGAGGATTATAAAGTGTTAGGGAGTGGGGAGTTAGTCAGGTCCAAAAGTCGACTAATTACCTTAGCCCCTGAAATGGATCCATCCAGTAGTCTGATTAGGGTAGGAGGTCGATTGAGGAGAGTTGCAGGCATTGAGGATTCCGTTTTACATCCTCTGGTCCTGGATCCTAATCACCCAGTCACCCGTTTGATTTTACACCATTATGACCATAAGTTACATCATTCTGGATCTGAACGGCTGTTCGCGGAAATTCGGAGATATTACTGGATTCTACGTGGCCGCGAAGCTGTTCGACGGTTTCAACATGACTGTCCAGAATGTCAACGGTGGAGGGCCCAGCCGACAATCCCTAAGATGGCAGATCTACCCTCTGCTCGTCTTCGGCTTTACAAGCCTGCCTTCCATTCTTGTGGAATGGACTGTTTTGGACCATTGCTAGTCAAACTCGGAAGACGTACAGAGAAGCGTTGGGGTATTCTGTTTAAATGTTTGACCAGGAGAGCCGTCCATTTAGACCTACTCCCAAGCATGAGTACCGACTCCTTCCTCATGGCTTTTAGAAGGTTTGTCTCGAAGAGAGGGACACCGGCTGAATTATGGTCAGATCGAGGTACGAACTTCCGCGGGGGTGAAAGGGAGTTACGGGAGTCTTATGCCGCATTAGTTCCTGAGATACAGCATCAGCTTGCCCGCCAGAGGATCCATTTCCACTTTAATCCCCCATCGGCCCCCCACTTCGGGGGAGTTTGGGAAAGGGAGGTGAGATCTGTTAAATCCGCCTTGTACATGGTTTTGGGTTCACAGTCAGTTCCCAAGGAAGTCTTGATGACAGTCTTGCTGGAAGTGGAGGCCATCCTGAACTCAAAACCCTTGGGTTATGTGTCGTCAGATATTGCAGATGCTGACCCAGTGACGCCAAATAGTTTCCTCATGGGGCGGCCTGATGGATCTCTGCCTCAAGTCATTTACCCAGAATCAGAGATGCTAAGTCGCCGGCGCTGGCGACATTCCCAGGTCCTAGCGGACCGATTCTGGTCAAGATTAATAAGGGACTATCTTCCTAGCCTCCAAACTCGCCAGAAATGGCAAGTCTCTCCTCCCGACTTGAAAGAAAAAAACATTTGTTTTGGTTGTAGACCCCCAACTACCTCAGAGCTTATGGCCTGTGGGACAAGTCATCAAGACCCACCTAAGCCCGGATGGTCATATCCGTTCAGCTGATGTGGAGATAAAGGGCCAAGTTTACACTAGACCTGTGGCCCGCCTAGTCATCCTGTCGGCCTTACCAAAGGATGGTCATAATGCTTCTCGCCCTGAATAGTGAAGTCACCTTTCATGGCAGCAAAGATGCTCCACATCTTTGGGGGCGGCTGTATTAAAGGCTCATTCAGTCGGGACTTTTATTCTGAAACCGTAGTCATGGTAATATGCAGAGCAGTGTACAGTAGTTAGTTGAGCTGCCACGATCTGCTGTGTATGTGGGATCTGTGCGAGCTGTCAGCTGTAAAGTTGTTGATTCCTGTTCGTTCGTGGTGATTGCTGCAGCTGTAATATCATGATGTTAGTCACTGACCTCCAAAATAAGTCAATTTGATTATATTTGTGTTAAACTTGATCTGAATAGAGTTATGCGTCCGTGACATACGTGCATGTCCGGACATGTAATGTAGAGATCGTTCTGTGTTATTCGGATCGGTAATATTATTTAAAGTGTGATTATTCATTCTTTAATATGCAGCAGATCAGTGTTATGGATTATTAATGATGTGATGTTGGTCTGTTAAAATGTTCTAATACCAGACGAATGATCAGTGTCATGTTTGTTTGAATGCTCTTCATATGAGCCATTATGTTATCCATATATGGGCACTGGATGTTATTGATGAAGAATGGTCGCTTACAGTGTGTATTTCCCTATGGAATATCTCATTTCTGTTTATTTAACTGGATGTTGAGTAGAGAAATATCAATGATGCGTATTAAGAATAATTATTCTTCATTATGTAACAGTGAATGCTTATTATTTTATATATTTACTTTATTCATTCTCTTTATTGTACTTATTTTCCAGACTATGTACATCATTGAATATACCTTTGTGGCTCATCCCTCTACCTCCAATACAAAGAATTAATCTGATCACCTGTCTCCTCATTATTTGTGCTCTTACCAGCACCCAGAAGGGTTTACTCATCCATCACCTAATCAGAACCTAACAGTCCAAAATCCTCTCCAACACAATCGATTGACAACAACGTAAAAGGTAGAAAATGAACAATGGTGCGAACTTGTAAATTCCCAGGCTGTGACCACAAGAATGTGCCGGGATCACCGTTCAGATTCCATCGTTTTCCTGTTTCGGATATAGCTACGAGATAGCTTTGGCTGGTTGCCATCGGCTACTCTGCGGGAGCTAAAATATCCAGAATCAAGGATTATCGTGTGTGCAGTGCTTACTTCAGCTCGTTCATCCTGGCTCTTGCTACAGCTGTGGGCCCAGCATCAACTTGGACAACTTCATCTCTGTCCTCTCGCTCTCTCTCTCTCTCTTCCCGTTCTATCTCCATCTGCTGAAGTTCGGCATCGATATACTCTGGTTCATAAAGGTATCCCTTTGGCCTTGTGCTAAAATTACTTTCATCATCATCTGTTCCGTCTGACATTGTGCTAAAATTGGTTTCATCATCGGAAGTTTCGCAGTCAGACATGTTGTCAGCGAGTCGCGCTATCAACAGCTGATCGGAACGTGCGCACTGTTGACGTTGACAGCAGCGCAGATTGATAGAAATGGAAAGAAAATAGTGCCGATTAAAACTGAGGTATGAATTTTGTCGGGCGTGTTTTTTGTGTGGTAAATTAATCAAGCTTTGAAACGCAAATAATTTTTTCACGTAAAAACGCACAGTTTTGAGGCCCCGGAAACTAACCGGGAGTACTTTCTTGAAAAACTTCCAGCGGCCAGAACTCTGACCAGGGATGTGACTACAGAGTGGGTCAGTGTGTATGCACTATAGTGCTAGTGAGGATTGCATACAACTTCATGTCTTAAATGGGCGAACTAACCCTTTAAGCGATTGGTCAGGTTGGTAGGGGAGGAAAGAGGTGGGAGTTGATTAAAAACCTTCATTAATGATGTTAGCAGACCTTTGTCATTAATCTAAGCAGTGGTTGGTGGCCAGCTCTGGTGGCAGAGTGATTGATGTAGGCAGTACACTTTCACACAGAGTGGCTGCTTGTAGATCACACTGAGAACATGTGATTGCTGTGGAGAATGTCTCCTCCTCACGGTCCACTAAAACAACAGCTGTACACATGCACAATGATGAGCCATGCAGGATGGCATAAGACTCAGAATGTGTGAGACCTTTAGGCCTTTTTTTAGGCCAACGAAATGTGTTCACTTAAATTACCGACTAACAACTGCATTTATTGCTTGTTCAATTTAGTTAAGCTAATGTCCAAACAATTCTTGTCATAAGTTACTATCAATGCGTGTAATCAATTTACATTTTGTTTCTTAATTCCCTTTGAATTTGGACAACACAAACAATTTTACAACTTTAAATTGTTGAATTAATATTCTAATAAAATATGGTTATTTTATTTATTTCTTGTTGAGAAATAAACAGTCATAAATTGTAAAAATGTATGACATTTTTTAAATGATATTATGTTGTAAATGTAATATAATTAGTAATATATTTAATTCTGAATTAACAACCCAATCTCATTAAATGAGTCTCTATAGCACGCATTGTATTTATCGTGCAATTTATACGCGAAAATTAGTTTTTACGTGCATATGACGTGGACGCTTTCATCCGTGACTTACATTCAAGATACACATTTGTTCAGTTCAGGGATTCCCTGGGAATCAAAGCTATGACTATGGCATTGCTAAAGCCATATTCGAAGGCTTGAGCAACAGGAATGCTTGATTTTGTAGCATCTTTAACTAAATAAATGAAAGGTCATCTAACAGGACTAGAACAAAGGCTTCAAAATGTGTGACAGAGTTTCAATTAATTTCTGTTTGCTAAAACTTCAATTACATCGTCACTGATCCATTGATTTGATTTTAAAACCTACAAATAATGTCAATTACTAGATTTATTATTGAAGAATTGCATCAAGTAAAGATGAAATGTTACTTGTGCTGTATTCCTTGTTATTGATTAAATAAATACTTGACCCCACTGAAGGCCAGTTGGAGGATAATGAATTGAATGTGTTTAAATATCCTCATCATTGCTGAATTCGGGTAGGTAGGGAGGTCATTGTGTGGAGTGATGTCTCCCACATCTGCTGTCTCCTGGTGTCCATGTCTTCAGCTGTTTCCTTTCAACTCTCTCCACTGCTTCCAAACGTGGAGTTTGGTGTAAGAAATAAGTGCTTCTCCTGAGATGACCCTCTGAGCCTTTCGCTTCTGGGTCAGATTGTCCAGAATGTGCATGTTTAAAGGGTTAGTTCACCCAAAAATGAAAATTAAGTTATTAATTACTCACCCCCATGCTGTACCAACCCCGTAAGGCCTTCGTTCGTCTTCGGAACACAAATGAAGATATTTTTGATTAAATGTGACAGCTGGATCACTCCTCCATAGGCTCCCTAAGGGAATGAATCCTGACGGCCCAGAAAGTCAATGAAGAAAATGTTTAAATATTCCATGTCACAACAGTGGCTCAACTATAAGTTTATCAAGCGACGAGAATACTTTTTGTGCGGAAATAAAACAAAAATAACGACTTTATTCGACTATTCCTTTTCTTCCTTGTAGGCCTGAAACGAGATTTCAAGAGATTTCCACGACGCGCACGCGCGGGAACTTAACTGAAGTAGTTGAAGGAGATCGGAATTCTCGCGCATGCGTCGTGGAAATCTCTTGAAGTCTCGTTTCAGGCCTACAAGGAAGAAAAGGAATTGTCGAATAAAGTCGTTATTTTTGTTTTATTTCCGCACAAAAAGTATTCTCGTCGCTTGATAAACTTATAGTTGAGCCACTGTTGTGACATGGAATATTTAAACATTTTCTTCATTGACTTTCTGGGCCGTCAGGATTCATTCCCTTAGGGAGCCTATGGAGGAGTGATCCAGCTGTCACATTTAATCAAAAATATCTTCATTTGTGTTCCGAAGACGAACAAAGGTTTTACGGGGTTGGTACAGCATGGGGGTGAGTAATTAATGACTTAATTTTCATTTTTGGGTGAACTAACCCTTTAAGTCCTTATCATTAATCACACATAGACAGTCAATTCACTACATCTGAGCCACAGATCTCAGACCAGTGAAGGTGTCGCTGCGAAATAAAACATGGTGTAAAGCTACTCTTGAATTAGAACAAACTTCTTGTTTTTTCACATTAGTTGTATCATAATTATTCAATCCAAATTAACATGTTAAATTGACAGTACTCACTCATATTTGAGCCACTGTATTTCCCCAAAAATATGGAATATGGAATAACATACAACTTCTGTAAGTGAGAATGGGTCCCTGTGGCTGCAATAGAGATGTCAGGATGTACTGAGGGGTCACTAGGTTCACTAGGGCTTTTCACTCCAGGTTGACCTTGGACCAGACAGATTTATCCTCTGTCAGGTCTGTGTTTGAGAGGGGGACTCCAACAAACCACTTTTTGGCTGTAAGACAACCTCATAGCAGGTGCATGCTTGTGACGTTCTCCCTTTGTTCTCTAACATGTTTGTTTCAAACATCTTAACGTCTCTTTATAGCTCTCTCTTCTCTCTTTTTCTCCCGCACTCAATTTTGTTACACATTTCTTTTCTCTGTTGTCACATAGCAAATAATGCTCTTGGCTATAAGAGTGAGGTGCGGACATGAGGGGATAATCTTTTTTAACACTCTGTCGAAGGAAAGCAAATTAAAAACAAGTCTACCCATTTGCACGCATAATCACAGCAAATTGCCCATAGCTCATTTGTGTATTGTTTGTCGGGTAAGATCGAGCCGATTCTACTCATTTGACAGCTTAGTTAGCAGTTGATAGAGCTGTGAAATATCACACTCTCCATAACCATGGACTTGTTTTCAATTTGGAAACCACATCCACAGTTCTGCATTACAAGTTTTTCAAAAAGCAGACACAGTGTTTATTCGATTGCACCAAAACAGTCATCATAAAGAATTTGTTTTATTAAAAACTGGCAGAATTTTAGTATTTTATTTCTCCTAATTTGCTTCACATAATATTTTCAAACACTATTGTATTCTAAACCATATCAGTTGTTTTAAACTGCCGTCTTTCCCTACTCCCCCCCCCCCCCCCCCCCTCCTTTTTTTATACTCACCTTGAATGTGCATGTGTGTGTGTAAAGTGCGGGTTGACATGAGTTAATTATTGATTAAACATGAGGGAGGCACATAAAAACAGTGAGGTCTTCCCTCAGGACCAACCAAAACTCACGGGGGCAGCCGCATGCTACACTGCCACATCATTTTCCCAAGAGCCTGTGCCCCGATGAGACCACTGGCTCGGTAATGAGTTGTTTGCAGACCTCAAGAACACAGTGATGATGACCTGTGACCTCCAAGCACATTGTCTGGGGAGCATGAGGTAAGGGAGAGACAACAGAGGGAGAACATAGAGAAAACAGGAGGAGGGAGAGTAGTGTTTTAGCTCAAGTGTTTTCTTGTTGGTGGTGCCTTGGCTCTCGTGTTAAACCCCTGTGGCCTGGAGAGCTGTAAGGATAACATGGTGCTTTGTCTTTGAGCTTGGATCGATTTGCCACTTGATAAAATGCATCCAGTTTTTGTTGATAAACTGTAACTCTGTCATTGCTTGTTTGTATGGCGGACCCGTTCGCGCACCGGAACTCAAGGACAGACGCTGGCACATCGATGCAGAACATGCGCGCACACACACACACACACACACACACACACACACACACACACACACACACACACACACACACACTAATGGCTATGATTAATGTTCTGTATCTCTGAGAAAAATAAACCAGTTTCTCCTGTGTGTCGCACAAAGGTGCTAAAGGAGAAACAGTTTATCATCCGTGTCACGGCCATGTTCAGTTTGATCCCTCTGTGAGAATAATTCTGTAATTATTTTACAGTGAAATTCCCAGAAATATGGATCTGTGCCCACATACTAATCCTTGATCCCCCCTCAACATAATATTTACAAAGTTTTAACATATGCAAGACAGCACAGGTCATTGTTGATGATATTTTCTTGGCTAACAGGCGGTAAAAATAAACAGATAAAAGCTGAGATGGCGAAATGTAAACAGCACATGCTCCCTCGTGCTCCGTAAAATTCCTTGCAGATGAAGTGAGCGTTTCCGTGAGGATGTCCACGGCGTGCAGACAGGTCTGCGTCGTTCATAATAATCACAGTGACAATCTGACTGAGAAGAGATCGCTGTTTGCATCCTAGGATGCCAGTATTCCAGGCTGGCACCACTGTGCCCAGTGAGGGGAAGAGCCCATCTAATTAATCCTCCTGGTTCCATGTCATGTGATTAAATTAAAGAAGCCCCCCCATGGGCTCGTCCTGCTACAAACACTTCCAATAATCATCTGTTTTGCTTTCCTATTTAAGCCTGTTTCAGCTCTCTGATGAGGAGATAATTACCGCCACAGTCTCTCTCGCGCTTCCCTTGCGCTCGATGTTCATTAATAACAAAAAGAGGTTGAGGGTTAAAAACTCATTTAATTGCCTTTATGTTAATGACATTATGAATAGCCACAGAGGCAGAGAATATAATTCTGGCCAGTATTTGGTTCTAACTCCAGGCCCCCTAGAGGGCTGCTCATTTCACTAGCATTACAGATGCTCTGCTCAGCTCTTCTCTCTGTGCAGGTGGGTTTCAAAGACAGAATTAATGTTCGTAGCACTTTAGCATCCATGACTAACACCTTCCCGCTCTGCTACCCGAAATTGTCTTGAGAGTTGGCCAGGGAATTTAAAGCGAGTGCACATATACAGGCACAATGTATGGAATAAACAAATGTAAACAATAAAAAAAACTGAAAGAAGATGTCTGCATAACGCAATCTGTTGTGTGCTTCCATTAAAAAGTCTACAATAATGCATTTGAATTCCATTTGACCCTTAAGAGAAACAACAACTGAATTAAGAACCAGTAGATGACTTCAAAGATTCGAAATCATTTTTAAATATGATTATATAGTTATAATTATCTGGATAGTTTTTTCCCCCTTTGTAGTGCACTGAATGCAAGGAATTCTAATATATCTTGCATAAATGATACTGTGTGTACATGTAGATAATGACTGTATATGGAATGTCCATTGCTCAATTTGCCATAAAACAGGAAGCATAATGACGGAAAGCCAGGAGCATGTGGAAGTTGTTAGTTTACAGCCATCTCCAGGCAGAAACCAGGCCAAGGGGGTGATGATGAATGAGTCCATCTCCCCAAGCAAAAGAATGACCTGAATCCCCCTCTCCTCTCCTCCTCTACTCCTCCTCTCGCTTCCTCGCTCCACCGCCAAGTGGGCCAACATTTTTCAACCGCCTCGCTTTTAGCCGAAGACAGGCCCTCCTTTCGGTAGCCCTGACCCACCACGACCCCTCCTCCTCCTACTCCTCCTCCTCCTTCGATCCTCTCTTTTTCTCTTCTTTCTCTTCTTTCTCCCCCTGAAGAAC
Source organism: Tiaroga cobitis (assembly GCA_030578255.1). Lineage (NCBI taxonomy): Eukaryota > Metazoa > Chordata > Actinopteri > Cypriniformes > Leuciscidae > Tiaroga > Tiaroga cobitis. The sequence continues at coordinate 25,148,298 of CM060596.1, read as the reverse complement.
AGTAATCCTTTTCGCCAGGTCCCCAGTAATTTGATCAAATAGCATGCACCCTTCCTTACCACTTATTGGCCAATTAAGTCAAGTTCTCATGCAGGGGGTCCGGCTGCTAGCGTGTTATCTGTGGATGAATTGATTGAAGCCATTCGGCAATCGCTGAACCCTGCTTTAATGATCTAGGTGATAATACTTGTAATTCTTCTCAGTCAGGGGACCGGCGGGCGCAGCTGTTGGCACGGTAATCCCTGTCCTGATACACTGAAGTACCAGAGAGGCACTAATCTGTCTCTCTGATTCCTCGCTAGCATTTTTCTTCTTTATCTCCCTCTCCCCTCCTTTTTTTTTCTTTTTCTCTCTCCATATGATCATGACTAGATCTGTGAAAAGTGACATTTAGGACTTCAAAAATGACGAAATATCAACAAAGCATTCATGTTATCTTATCAGTAACATGTGTCATGTTTTACCCGCCCTGCACATGTAATGCTTGGAACAGAGAATACGACCAAAACAAGATTAAACCAACGGATTTGGGAAGCATTACAAAGATAAGCTCTAAAAATCAATGGCTACATGCCTCATTTTCAAAGGCAGACATTAACATTATAAAAGAGACAGCATGCATAATCCAGCCTCCGGCCATTGAGTTAAAATATCAAATTATCATAATGAAGTCTAAATGCATATAAATGTTAAGCAGATTTAAGCTGAGGGAAATTGCATGTAATGTACTAAAATTATGTTGCTAAATGTGTCTTTTTGCTGTGTAAATGAAATCTGGATAAGAAAAAATGTTTTAATGCAGCCGTACTCAACAATAAACGACTTGCTGTACACATACAGATTTAGGGCACAATCTATTATTCTACATTATGCTTATTATCACACACACTCATTTTCCAGGTTCCTTTTATCATATTAGACCCTAATGAGGACGGGTACGTCTTTTATTCTCCAAAGCCCGATCCTTTCAGACTCGTTCGCTTCAGGTGAATATTACAACTTTTATGGCCAAATTAGAAAATACAGTAGTTCAGAGTGAGATTCAAAAAAAGATTATGCACAAAAAGGCACGTACATTCCTTTAAATTTACCGGAGCCGACTTTAAAGTCGACATCAGAGGGGGAGAATTTCACAGGAAATCATTTGAAAAGAGAGAGGGAGTCAGTATGAGTCTCTAGTCAGGGTCATACAGCAAACGACTTTTGATCTGAATATCTGAAGAAGGCCACACAGCGAGGCTGAGCTGAATCCCCTCAGCCAATTACACCTCTGTACAGAAGCTTAATCTGTGCCATCATACAGTACCCATCCACAGCATGTATAGCGCTGGCCTTAAGACATCACTTAACCAGAAAATGTACACACTCCTTCACTCTCTCTCTCTCCCCCTTAATTCACTGCGCAAAGGCCATACAGGCGGAGGTCAGACCCTCATGTCCCTGAGGGCTTGCCCCATTCGCAGGTATCAAAGGTGCCTATAGCCAGGTGGAGGAGGGGACTTTACCAGGGGAATAAGATCATGTGTAGTTTTAGAGATGATCAGCAAGGAAACACAGCTGCAAGAGTAAACACACCTGCCAATAAAGAGAAATCTTGTATGCAAACAAGGATACTCCATATGCCGGGGTGTTTGCAGGTTTACATTGATGTTTCTCCATTATTGTCTGGCAGTATTGAAACACTCTCATTAAGTGTCAAAACAGTACAAACAGTACTTCAATAATATTATATAATTTTACAATAATTTATATTTTTTTTGTGATGAAACCTGATGCGAGATGCATTTGCACTGCAATGGGATCTTTGGGAAATGTAATGTATAGGATTATTTAACCTTGAGAACATAAATCAGTAGGACACAATTCAGTAGGAAACTTCTATTCTTAAATCTGCTGCATATAGATTGAAAAACTGATAGAAAGAAGAAATATCTATGGAAAGAGTCTTGTAAGAATACAGGGATAATTAAGAAAGTGTTTACGTTACTCAGTGTCTTTTTATTCTGTGTGTCTCAAAAACTGAGGCATATTTTGATATAAAATATACAATGTCCAGATATTTATCTGCTATAAATTAAAGTTGTTTGAAAAATACAACTTATCCTTAAACTGTGTAAATGTAAATAAAAATAAAAAATAAAACATGGACATTTAAATATTTGTGCATGAATGTATGGTGGTAATCAAATGTATGTGTTTTTAACATTTTGATTTCAAAACATTATTGTAAACAAATATGTGTGTGTGTGTGTGTGTGTGTGCGTGTGTGTGTGTGTGTGTGTGTGTGTGTGTGTGAAAAGCAGAACATTTTTCTTGATGGGCATAGGTTTAGTTTGTACAGAATACAAATCATTATAATGTCCCAATAAAACATGGAAATCCAGCATGTATGCGCGTGTGTGTTTGAGAGAGAGTGTGTCTTTTAAAGTGTGTGTGCATTTTTTTTTACACTAGCTTGTATTGTCCATGATCGCAAATCAAAGGTTAAGCAAGATGTGAAATTGAACTTGTAAAAATAACCAATATTTTTATACAGAGACTTATAACTTAACTGTCGCCTCATTAGAGTGGTGGTTGTGTGACAGTGATTCATACAGCTATGTAAAACTATCCTCATGCGGACATCTAACAACATTGCCGATTTATGGACAACAAACACCCAATAATTGTTGCAAACCTTTGTCATAATAATTATTCTCAGAGCCATGTTTTTCATGTAGATAAGACACCGGAACTCACAATAAATCTGTAAACTTGAGAGTGCTGCCACAATTCGCTGAGTATTCTGCTGGGATTGAATATTACATGAGCCCTGAATAAATGAGGGCAGGCTGGGATTTAGCACAGATTCAGATAGTGCCCCGTCTCGAAGTACAGTGTCGGATGCCACAGAAGATATGGCTGTTAAGGATGAGAAATTGGGTGCGTAAGCACTACTGGCAAGCTTGATTAGTCTCATGGCAAACAATTTAGCGAGGGGGCATAATCACAGAGCTTAGACTCATTTAGAAAGCCTGTTGGCTCCCAGCTGAGTGATGTCGCTGCCCGCTTCATCCCAACCATGGTGATGCCCACATTCTCGTGCTGACACGACTGACAGAAAAGTTGAGCTGCGATGATGCTAGACTCGCCCTCCCCCTCAAACACGCATCCCATGCCACCAAAAAGAAATCGTTGCTAATGTGCTGTGGCATGTTATCCGAAGTATCTTAAATGTCTGAGCATTTCTACTGTATGTCTGGTCGTTAGCAGCGATTGTAAAAACATGGACGATCATTTTACAGCATTATTTTGATAAAAAAATAATGGTAACACTTTATTTTACAGTGCCCTTGTTACATGTTACATGTACTTGCCATAGTAATAACAGTAAATTATGCATAATTACATACAACTAACCCTCAACCAAATCCTAATCCTATAGTACATGTAGTTGCTTAATATTACTCAGTACCTAAACATATAATTACACTGTAACAATGACACCTTAAAATAAAGTGTAAGCAAAATAATTTGCACAAATTATGGGATTTGATTGGGTGTGTACATTTAAAATCTATGCTAGTCAAATGATTGCCCTTGTAAACAGCATATGTTAGCATGCCTTATTTTGGTCAAGGCTGCATATGTTTCCCTCTGCCTGCTGGAGTCTGATTATCATTCCAATCAGTAGAGGCGGGCAGAGTCACATTCATTTGTAGTAATTAATAGCACTGAGGCATCAGACAGCGCATGTTAACGAGAGCCTTTGATTGTTTGGATCACTAACTGCCGCTCCTCTTGTTTGCATCACCTCCAAGGAATTTGTAATATCAAAGCATAGCACTATCTGATACTTGTCAAAATGCAATTTATAAAAGTTTAATTATTTTATTGATTTAGTTTGGGTTTTGATGCCTGCAGTGTCAGCTCCCCTGGTAGAACTTAGTGGATTCAAATGCTTGTCACCAGCACAACCTCCTTTTTACTGAGAACAATTGCCATAGGCCAGCCCAACAGGCATGGTTTAATTGCCATTAATTAAAAGCATAAATCTTTTTTTCTTCACTGGCTCTGCTCTTAAACAGGGCTTTACGTAGCTGCCGTCCCGTCCCGTCGTCTCCCCCCCCCCCCCCCCCCCCCCGCTTGTCAGAATCCCTTCTGGCTAGTGAAGGTTAACCCCCCTCCTCCCCATTCCCTCCGCCTCCCTCTACTCACCAGACGTTTCTGAAATCATCTTTTTAGCGTGCTCCTCTGCATGATATGATGTGAAGTGTGAGTGGTGCAGTGATATTTAGTAAACCGGCTTCTTGCTTTATTGCGGTATAATGAGGTCAAATGAATCCCCTTGTACGCATGCTTAGATGCCTCCTCATTTTAAATGCCTTCTGACAGCTAGTAAAACAGCCGGCAAACACAACACCGGCTCCCAGAGAGAGTGGACATTAGGAAAACATTGCTGAGGCGAAAAAAGGGCAAATTCACTTCCTTATCGTTGCCCTCCCTTTTTTAATGAGATTTTTTTTATTACTTTTTTCACATTCCCTGCCCATCCATCCATTACAATTATTGTTGTACGAATGAATTGAATTTAGATTTATTTATACTTCCTTACGTTAAAATTTGAATCGCAATTCATAAATGTCATGTGATGTCACGGTACGTGTGTGCGGGCATGCATGGGTGTATTTCAAGGGTGCAATTAGCCTTCGCTATAGATGATCAACTGCCATTGTCATGTCAAAACAAATTTTGTCCCCCTTTGAAAGCTAACTGACGTCGCCCTTGGCTGTTAACTGAGATTCAGACACAACTTCTCTGTCATCGCGTCGGCGACCGTCGAGTCGTTTACGCATGTTAGTCACTGCCACATCTGGTGGCTTTCGCAGTTATTTCCTGAGCAAGAGGGTCCTGCACAGCCCCTGGTGCTGGATTAAAATAAGCGACAGCAGCAAAGCCCAGCTCCAGGACACCAGGAGAACGGCAGCATAAATATGCAGGAGATATCAGGCGGTCAGTTTAGCTAGATCGATACTAGCCCACGTGCACTCCAAACAAATGTCTTAAGTGGATGCAGTATTGCTTAATTGGGAGCTTTGCAGACCAGACTCAGGCACATCCGCACCCATGATTAAGTCCCTGGAAACCACCCGTGAGGATTTTTGTAAACTAATGTGTTTGCTCGCCATCTTCATTTGTAAAATAGTCACAACTCTAACCTGTCAAATTGACCTACATAGCATAACACTTTAGAGCTGATTCCCAAGGTCCTTCACTCTCTTGACTCGACATAGACACTGCATATGCTCAAAGCAACGCGCACACACTGGCAAGGGCACGTTTTTTTTCTTATTCTCGCAGTTGCTATGAAGTGGGGAGGAAGTTCCAATTAGAATTCAAATAAGCTCCTTTAACGGTCTCTTAAATTGACAACTGAACAATGATTTTCGTATTGGTATCTGTCAGAGGTCTGGGAAAATCCTCAGTTGATAAGGCCCAACGCTTCCAATTAGGAGCTGAGCAGGACCTTATCCAGTAATGATTTCCAGCTCCCTAAAGATTTGGTGTGGACACTTATTGCAAATTACTGACAAAAAGCTACGCTGTATTGATGAGGAGGAGAACAGCCAACACTCCATGTTCCCATCTGAAGAGTGTGTAACGAGGAGAAACTGTAGGAGATGCCTGCCCCCTTGTATATATTTTTGTATATATCTCCTTTTCCCCCTCTTTCCTCCTCTGTCTATCCTTGACCTGGGTGAGCAAGGCCTTGCAGTCAGAAATATGGTGTCCTGCTGGTATGACATTGCATTCAATGTTCATTCCCTGAAACTCCAAAGACTCATCAGATCAGTTGTATGTACTATAACTTGGGGTGGTCCTCTTTCTCCTCAATTTATGTTTGAAAGTAAGAATATGTGCAATAAAGGATGCTGACAAAATCTTAGTGCAAGATAGAAATGTGTATATAATATATGATATAAAATTAGCAAATGTCAAATGGACGGTCATTGCTGCTTTTGAATTATTTTTAGAGTTGAACCTTGTTGAGGATAAATCGTTTTCTCTTCTTGACAATAAATCATTTGCACCATGATATAGCTGTCCATAAATCCATAGCTCATTGACGTAACCTAAAGCTGATTGATTGTAGTGCATGTCTACAAGAGTAAACCCTTATATTTAACTTATTTTAATTTTTAGATGTAGTATTGTAAATTCAAAGATCTTATGTTTTGGGCACAGTGTGTAATTACAGTATATCAGGACTTATTTTCTTCTATGCTGACCTTTATGATATAG
>CM060596.1:24904516-25137016 GCA_030578255.1 Tiaroga cobitis | reverse complement strand
GTCTGCAAACAGCGCGAGGCCTTCAGCATTCGCTGACAGTTTCCACAAAAAGCCGCGAGGGTAATCAATACAGGGCAAACTACAATTTCACTGTCCGATCATCGACCATCAGCCCCGGCTGACCAGATGATACCCTGACTGGTTGTATTCAATTTGTTCCAGCGGCGCCCTTAAACCGAATAAAGCAATTGATTGAGGCTCAATGAGTTGCAGCAATTAGTGAACTGTTAATGAACATGCTGCTGGAGTCTCATGAGATTGACTGGCGTGTTCAGTCATCGCTTTGATTTTCTTCAACGGAAAGATATACATTGCCAATAATAGATCGTTTTCACATATCTTAGGGCAAAACACATTTCATTCTCTAACTCTATTCGTTAGTAAATTTGAATTCTTTAAAAAAAAAAAGACAGGCGACAGGGCAGCAAATATCATCTGGCCAAATGATTGTATTATACGTTAAATGTTTTAAAATAACTTTTGGCCATATGTATAGTAGGCCTATCTTTAGATGTGAGTGACTGTAAAAATGTCAGGCTATTTAGGCTATGTTGCCTAATTCTGTAAAGAGTAGGCTAGCCTACAACTTTAACTGTAGGCTATCTTAACTAATTGTCCCACTTAACCACGCTTAAACAGGCATATTCAAGCCACCTATTTATGCATTTAATTGAATTTGGCTGTTGTTAAAACTTGATGTGGGTATGTGTATATAGAGTGGCTTTGCCCTGCATTAACCAGCACACTTCAAATGATTATTGACAGGAATTCTTAGATGACTTTGTCGCCGCCTAGTGTTATTACTGAACGTGTGTAAAATCGTGTCAGGGGGTGCGTGTTATACAATAATTTACCAATTAGCCACGACTTAACTTCATTATTTCAGTGCAGAACAGAATCCGGACATTCTAAGAATGGCAAGCCAACAAGTCAAGCACACAATTTATATAATGCATACTAACTCGAGCATATGCAGCACCGTATAGATATAGTGTTTAGTTACACAATTTGCAGACACTTAACCAGAAATTCTATATTATGTGTAACAGGTCAGATATTAGTTCGCCTCAAGAAATAACAAAACACGTGACACGTAAATAACAACATAAAAAAAAAAAAAAAAAAAAAAAAAAACATTTTTAAAAGGCAATCTCCCGTATACAATCATGTAAATCAGTATGAATTATTAAACAGTACGAACATTTCAAGAGTTTGCCAAGTCCATCCCGGAGAAACAATTGTTATGCGAATAGCTGGTAATTAAAACAATACAACATACAATCTCTTATATTTGTTATTGTAATATTTAAAATCTGCTTCCAAATAACCTTTCACTAAATCATTTACAACAAAATAGATAGGCACATAGAATACACAATAATCGTAAATAAAAAATTATAAACATGTAAAACCACACAAAACTGTTTTCTAAAAACTATTTATTTTCTTTTTAATGAAGAAAAATAAATAAATTGAAGCGGTGCGTATAGGACAAACCTAAATGATGACTCCCACGTAGATCAGCTAAATAAAAGAGGTTAAACAATCTCGGTTCGATCCGTTAAAGGAGGAGGTTGCAAACAGGTTTGGGAGCACAGTGAAGTGATCCACGGAAAACTCGTGCGTAACCCACGTTAGAGAACGCAGCAGCCTGATATAACCAGCTCTGAGTCCTGTTGGCGAAGCCATCACAGCTCCATATACATCGCATCATCATCCTCATCTCAGTATATCCTAAATCTTCGCACTCAGCGGCATAGAAAACATTGTGAACTGTAGTTCCACATTAACAATCAAGAGTCGCGGATTGGACAGTGTTAGACTGAGATTATTATTTCCCTTACAATATTTAAGGAGGGGTGATGACTAACGCATATATTCGTTAGTTCTTCATTTCTGCTCCACACTCTGAAAATATTACCATTTAAGGCAGTTTGTATTAAAGCTGAATTAGGCTATACAACCAGAATATGCCCAGTGTTTATTTAGAATAAGAAGAGAAAAAAGAAAGAAAAAAAGATAGGAGCCGGGCGTGTGTCATGTACAATATTCGCCATCATTTCATTCCCTTGAGCTATTTAGAAGCAGTGCTTTCACTCAAAGGCCCTGACACACACAATGACTATCAGCTCAAAACGGGATTATTTCTCTAGCTCGTTTCACTGTCCCTGCGCTCTTAAAAGAATAAATGACACAATTTTGTTTTGCCAGTAGAGATTACTATGGTGAGGTTTTCTTTTGGAGAAATCATTATACACTGAAAACACATAGGCTATAAATCCAAAGCTGAATAAATATAAACAAGCCAATAATGCAATGATAAAATTAAGTTCACAATTAACCCCTTGTTTACTTTTTTAATTCAGTGGCGTCATAATATACTTTGCAGTTGATATTGCAGTGTAGGCTAATTGATTAGTTAGCATAATTGGGTAATTTTAGTGAACTAAGTCTACTTTTTGCGTAACTATTTTGTGGAACGGCTAATTTCACGTTACTGCTGTTGTTATCGCTGTGTAGCCTAGTATATATATTTGCAACAATAAGCAATATGTGTATCATGCACACAATGATGTAAAGTGTTACCATAAACATATGTATGTCTATGTCTAATGTATAAGATGCCGTCTGAGAAACTAGTGGAGGGAAGGTTTCAAAAGAGCATTGAGGAATCAATGAGTGGCTCTAACGTGTAATGATGAAGTACAAATCGCTGATTGGACAGGCGCGTGACCATGTAACCAATGAGAGGAGAGATGGGGAACACGAGGAATGTGTTATAATAAAGGAGAAAATATGACGTCAATGTAGGAAGTCATTGTAGAGCAACACTACAACGATTAGTGGCAAAAGGGAGCGTGATGTCGAGGAGTTAGAGCATCCCAATCTCTCCACACCTCAACTTTGAAAGAAAGTTCAATAACCATAACAAAAGGACGTGGACTACACAGATCCACTCGCTTTCCACATTTCACCTTGAATGTAGCAGCATCTTGGAGCGCAGGCTATATTTCTCTTTTTCTTTGCTTTAGTGCAAGGATTATTTCATTTGCGCGTAAGAAATGTTTATTTTGTACTTTTTCGGGGCTTTTTTACTGCGTTAACCTTTGAATTCTGTTCGTTGATTCCGTTTAAGTTTTTTTTTTTCTTCTTCTTCCTTTTAAAACATTGTGCAGGAAAGTTGTTATGAAGACTACTTAAGAGCTCATCCCTTTTCTTGTACTATGGAAGGATCCAGTGGGTCTAGTTTCGGAATAGACACTATTTTGTCCACAACCAATTCTGGCAGCTCAGTACTGATGAACGGAGATTTTCGACTCGGTGACAGAACAGCGGATTTCAGGAGTCAGGCGACCCCATCACCATGTTCGGAGATAGACACTGTGGGAACAGCCCCCTCATCCCCGATCTCAGTCACGATGGAGCATCCCGAACCGCATCTGGTCCAAGACAGCCTTCAGCATCACCATCACCATCATCATCACAATCAGGCTCAGAGTTTGCAGCTTTCACCCCAGCCTCATCCGCTCGGTCAGGCTGGCTGTGCCCCCAGGACTGCCACCTCCTCCTTTCTAATCAAAGACATTTTGGGCGACAGTAAACCGCTAGCAGCGTGCGCTCCTTACAGCACCAGTGTCCCATCTCCACATCACAGCCCCAAAACAGAGAACGGAACCGCCCCGGACGGCATCAGGCCCAAACTAGAGCTAGATGAAAACAGAAGCAAACTGGACAAAAGAGATGACATGCAGAGTGATTTGAAATGTAACGGTAAGAGTGCGTTTTACATACAGAATAATTAAATAAATGAATAAAAACATAGGTAACCATTTAGATCACGGTATCTGTTTGACATTTATTAATACGTGTTTATATAATTGATTCAATTAGGCTATCAATAACAATGTGATATTTAGAAAAAGCACCCACAAATGACATGTACACATTGTTATTGCCTTGCACGTACTTATTTAGACAGTAGCCTAATATTAATATTGCATCGTACAACGACGCAAAAATACATTAGTAAAAAAACAAAAAACAAAAAAAAAACAAAAAAAAAACTAATGATGAAATTCAAAATGCTTATAAAAACCTATCCGTGTTGTTTAACATTGAAAATCTAAGCATATGAGTTTAAAGAGTTGTATTCTTCTTTATTGTAAAATCAAAAGCACAAATAATTATGGAATTCTTCGGTTCGGAACTAATTGGTCATGTGTACATTAAACAAAGTAATCAAATGGGGGGGGGGGATAGTAAAGATTTCTTAACTGGGATGTAAGAATAAATGCTGTGAATCCACCACTGGAATATTGCAAGCATTCAGTGGTACAAAATACCTATAATATATTCTTTTAATATTATATAGCCTATTTTCGGCACGTTTTGTTAGCCAATTATTATTATTATTATTATTATTAATTGTATTATTATTGTCGTCCACATTAAAGTAAAATTTTAGGCTTTGTTTATTTGTCTGTATTTTTATGAAGAACCAGTATTACAATACAAAATTTGGTAGGCTGTCGCTAAGGTTATTCTCTGATATTAGCATAACAGATGTAAAGGCTGGTGAATTTTGCCCGGTGTGGGATCCTCCCTAGTGAGTCAATTAGAGAGATTATTGTTCTTCCTTGAGGGGGGATCACGGAGCCAAGCAAAAACTGCTACAAATAGAGATAGATTGACATATCGATCCTGCTCGTTTTGTTTTAATATTTTCGTCTACATGCGACGACCTAATTTATCTGTGAAACAAATAAGTATATTTTTGGATAGGCCACCTAGTATTTGACTTTTCTAAAGATCCTGATATGTATAATACCAAGACGAAATAATCGGACGTAAACAGGTTTAGATTTGCGAATAAGATCGATGCATTTAATAGCAACCATAAGTTACCAAAATAAACCTTTTATTTAAACAGTAATTACTAAATTATTAGACTGTGTTTTCATTTTGAGTAAACTCACTTAATGAATAAATAAATGACCCCTTCTACAATTTTTTTTAAATACATTTTCATTAACTTTCATTGCAATTACTTCTTTAGGAACAAAGGAAGAGGGCGATCGGGAAATTTCTAGTTCCAGAGACAGTCCGCCCTCCCGCTCTAAAAAACCTCGCAAAGCGCGGACGGCCTTCTCCGACCATCAACTTAACCAACTGGAGCGCAGTTTCGAGAGACAGAAATACCTCAGTGTGCAGGACCGAATGGACCTGGCAGCAGCCCTAAACCTCACAGACACACAAGTCAAGACGTGGTATCAAAACCGACGGTAAGTCTGACATATCATTCATGAAATTTAAAAATAAAAAAATAATAATAACAACAACAACATATTTTGTACAACATATTAAGTAGGCAATTTTGATTGTGCAAGCATTTTTAGCATATTTTTGTATCTACTTATGGATCTATATTTGCAGTTGCCAAACTGGCTATTAGGCCTATTTATTAGTTATTCAAGTTTATAATAATAATAATAATAATAATAATAATAATAATAATAATTATTATTATTATTAACCTATGTTTAAAATAAACGAACGGCGCAACAATATATGTAGATCAAATAATTTGAACACGCTTGTCTGAAAATGTATTTTACTTTTTTTGTCATATTAAATTATTTTAAATCATTCGATTGCAATTAGCTGTTCATGAATAGCAAGGCCCCATATATAAATGTATTAAAAAAAAATAAAAAATGTAAAATTATTCAGGAGTGAAGAATCTAAAAAACAATATATATATATATATATATATATATATATATATATATTGTTTTTTAGATTCTTCACTCCTGAATAATTTTACATTTTTTAAACAATTAAACATTTTTTAATACATTTATTATAGCAATAATTTATATTTTTAGTATATGTTAGTAATTCTGTAGAGTCTGAATTTGTCTAAATATAATCGGAATAATGACGGGAAAAAATAAACTGTTAATCACAATCAATTAGCATGTTTATCGTTTTTTATTATAGCCTACTTTCTGATGTAGGCCTATGTTATTTTACAAACAATTTGCGGCCCATTTCATTCTTATTTAAATGAAGTTTACCTTTTTTTTGTGCCAGAATCAAACATGCACGCCTCGAATAATCTTGCCCATAAGTAGCCATATGTGGAGAGTTTAATAATTGATTTCTTGTATTTTGATCTCATTGCAGGACGAAATGGAAGAGGCAGACGGCTGTCGGATTAGAACTGCTGGCTGAAGCTGGAAATTATTCGGCCTTACAAAGAATGTTCCCATCCCCGTATTTCTACCACCCGAGTTTATTAGGCACCGTGGACAGCACGACAGCGGCCGCAGCCGCTGCTGCCATGTACAGCAGTATGTACCGGACTCCGTCCACACCGCATCCATCTCTCCAGAGACCACTAGTCCCCAGAGTGCTCATTCACGGCCTGGGGCCCGGGGGACAACCGGCACTAAACCCAATACCGGGTACGCAGCATCCTCGGTAAAACGAAAAGACACTGAGAGACAAATGTATCACAAGTGATGTGACAGACTGCGCTGAACTTTCACAAGACGCTTTTTTTTTCATCAAAAAAAAACAATGAGAGACGATTTTATCGAAGAAAAAGATGTATTATTTAATATGGACCATTTCTGACTTATAGGCCAAACTAAACCAAACGAGCCTGTGACCGTGACAGTAAAATGACTGTTCATTGTCAGATTGTTTGTTTTGTCTTTTTTGGTACAAAAACACTTATACTAGTACGCTTATAAAGTTTATTAGATTTAAAGAAAGGGTGAAATAAAGACAAAATGTAAAAAAAAAAGAAAGAAAAAAAAAAGTCCTCTTGAAAGGGGACGTATGTTTATCACTTGTCATGTGATCCGTTTAGGAGCTTTCCTTAAAAATAAGTTTAAATAATAATTTCCGTAATTGCATCATGATACATAATTAAAGCATCTTCCGTGTGGATTTTTAAGACCTGGATTTTTAGAAGAAAAAAAAGAGAAATATTTTAGAAATTTAGAAATATTAAATGTCTAACACTTCGAATTCTTCTTGGCACTTGTATGTAATACAACAAAAACAACATTAGTTTTAGAGGAATCACCAGAACTGTATTCATAAACTGTGTAGTAGGCTATATAGCACACGATTTAGGGCACAGCATAAGTTCTTTGTAAACTCTATAAGCCAGTCTGAACTCATTAGCATAGGCGTGCATTCAAGTAAGGCTCGGGACCGGTCTGCTATATGAGAATAGATGGTTTGGTGCATTTACTCTGGGAATGGCGAAGCTGCTCCCGGTCTGGCAGCTGTTCTGTGGGAGAACCGCCGCGGACAGACAGCAGGCGCGAACCTTCTCAGCGTGAGTGAATTAAAAGAAACATTTCATATAAACAATTAGAGACCTTTGTAGATCCCTCCCGAGATTAATATTCACTATTTGTCATTCGTTTAAATCAGAAACACTTACGATAATGCTGTGAAGAACACAACCAAACATAAATCCAACTTTATTTATTTAGGGAAAATAACCATTTAAACGTAGCATAGGCCTACATATTTATTTTTTTGTTTCCCCAGTCAAATCAGTATTTAATTCCCAGTCCGTTATATTTGTATATTGAATAGCATAATTCTAACACTAAGCTGGATTAAAAAAAAGTCTTAGTGAGTGGATATGTATAAATGTGGTATAAAATGAACAAAAGGAATTTTAAATAAGAGACGCAGTAAAAATCGAAATGAGAAACATATAGCCAAAGATTACACAATACATAATACATGACCGCAGTACTTTTCCTTGGTCAAAAATGGCTTACACTATGATTTCCACTAAATGTGAGAGGCGTAACTATATGCGTTTAAACGAGACGTAACTATAAGTAATCACGTGGGTTTTCTTATGGGAATGTAATTAAGTGAACATTACAATGCTTTTCTTTTTGAGCTTGATAACCCCTGGAGGACTGACGAGACTGCAGGATAGAATAGCCTCGGGGCGCGTTTGTTTGGGCTCCTCTAATTGGAGAAAAGGTTGCTGATTTCTGCGCTACTAAATTCTTATTAAAGCCAAGTTGACCTCTGCTATATGTAGTTTGAAACAATATGACATTGGCACCCTGCATGATGTCTTAAATTTTCTCCATAATAATAAAAGAGACAATTAAAAAAGTCAGGTCTACTACAAAATGTTATAAAATTATATGCAAACAAAGCGAAATTTAATAGTGTAAAATTGCCAAAAATTAGAAACACCACCCACCCACCCACACACACACACACACACACACACACACACACACACACACACACACACACACACACACACAAACAAATAAAAGAAATATAAATTTGGAAACTAAAATAAAAGCAAACGAAATTCTGTAAAGTCAAAACTGGGAAGCCTTCGGGTATCGACAACTAACAAAGAAAGTAGGTATGTCGAGTTGGATTTATGTAGCTAGTGTTGGATTCTTTAGCATTTGGTGGGCACGCAAGATAAATGCAGTCAGTTGTGAATTTAATCTTGCACACTCAATTGCAGAGCTAGTTGTAGCCATTTCTAGACAACTATTATTTTTAAAAGCTTGTGTTCAGCTGGAATGCTGTACCCGGCTTGCACGCACTTTAGCCAAATAATCTAATTGAATATGGGCCAATGATAATACAGGCTGCGCATTGATGCTCTACTTGCGTCATATGAATTGCTTGGAATGAGTTAAATAATTACGTATTTTGATTCGTTTTTCGATAATTTGATACATTTAAAACGCATCAAAGAACAATATCAAGAGTTTATATAGCGACTAACGAAAAATGTGCCATGTCCTAAGAAGATTTATCCTGTTAAAAAAAATACAGCCATGCGTAATCTAACTCGTGAATGGTTTACACTACTGGACAGTAAATTATTTACAAGACTTTATTAATGCAAATTAGTTAAAAGGGGCAATGTGTTATGGTACATTTTTACGTTCAACACACGGTTTTGCAATTACGATAAAGTGGCATTTTCAAACGCTTCTCCTTTTTAAAAAGCTAATCGAAAGTGGAGCTATAGGCCTACATGTTTAGATCAAATGATAAAACACGGGGTATAAGCTAGCCTTCCGCAAAAGTGCATTATAGGCTATATATATATATTTTTTTATTTTTTTGTATTTAGCACTTGTTTGGCAGGTAAAAAATATTATGTTGGCATATGTTGTTTCTCTTTTCTATGCGCCACCAGCAACTGTGGAGACCATTAGCCTGAAAGTATAATATCAATTTAATTCATAGAAGCGATGCTTGATAGCAGAATCCTCAAAACATTGTGGGTCAGTAAATGCTCAATTTGCTGTGACCTTCTGACCAAGATCTGTTCGTTTTATTTAACCTTTGGTTAAAATTGACTTCCAAATGGCGGAAATATGGGAAGCCAGGCCCTGGTAACAAGCTAGGTGAGAGGAGGGGTGTTGAAATTAAAAGAGGATGTTCAGACCTTTCATTTACATGACACCCATTATACGGAACAGATTGCTGCAAGGAATTGGTTGGTTCTTGTTGCTTCCAGGAGCCCAAGTATGGTTTTGTAATTGCCACATTTTCCAGCTGATGTCATGTTAGGGATGTCTTACTTATTATCCTAATGAGGGAAACGCAGCAGCTCTCAGAGGCCCGCTCATTACCGCATTACACTCGCACTTTTTTAACGTACCATCTTTCATAGGCTACTCAAACGGCAGGGACACATCCAGATGAACTTCTCGAAGATGGCCACGTTGCAAGGTCACTCACTGAATCGTTAAAAGGCGACAATCAGTCGTGTGGGATTTAAATGACGCACTCAAGGCCCGAGTCTTCGCAGTGCCTCGCAAAACAGCACGGAAGCGCCACATTAAGCATCTGGGTGTCCCTTAATTACCATGGTTTGGATTCTAAATCTTGCCCTGTGGTGATGGCGAGGTGTCAGGATGATGAATTTTAAGATGGTAGGTTGTCAACGTGTGCAATTTCAAAGCTGACTGAATTGGAGGAACGGTTGTAACAAGGTTAGAATCGTTTAAAGTGTGAAAGCGGATTTCTGCCAGGAGGCAGAAAGGGCTGACAGACATCGTGGTATACCTCTGCATTAATAGTAAGATTTAGAAAATTTTAGGGAAGGTGTGAAAAAGACTAATACCTTGAAAAAGGCTTTCAGGAGCCTGCTATGATGATTAAGAATAGATATCTGTTCCTAAACACTCAAATTATTCATCAACACTCAATTCAACACTCAAAAATGTTTTTATCAAATGCTTTTACCGACTGCTAATATTCATGGCCACATTGCTTTTAATAGACTCTCAAGCAGAACATCTGACAGCTATCTGGAAGTATTAAATAAAATAGGAACGCATGCGCTATTAGATTACAAGACAAAACTGTTGATTAAACTGATTTGAAACGTTTTTTTCCTGCACATATATTCACAGGTTTTTCCCTATTTCCTATTCTAAACAAATAATTGCAATTAAACTGCCAACAAATATGAAATGACAACCATTTTGTGTAAAAATATCTACATTACAATATATGTGCCTCAGCTAATTCATTGTTTACTTGATAATACTCATTATTCAGAGTTGATGGCTGCAAGAATGTGTTAAAATCATGGCACCAACTATCTTTCTCACCAGTTATCAGTTCAATCATTAGAGCAAACGTCTATTTGGGTATTATTCACAGATGATGCATGTGTAAAACTGCCATAAAAAAATGCAACTGTCAAGCTGAGAGAGAAAGACAAATAAAAATAATTTCACAAATAAGCTCAGAACAATATGTTTTACTGTAGGTCGCCTGAATGGCCAATGTCTTGATCTTGATTCCCAGAGAACACACTATTAAAATGTATAGTATCACTTTGAATAAAAACGTCTGCCAAATGTATACAAATCTAAAATGGGATTTACAAGACATTTTCAGGAATATGGAATGTTTGCCATACAGTGTTCCATGGTTCTGGAAGCAACCTTTTATTTTTATTTTCCCCGCCAGAAATTAACTGGAAATTGTAATAAGTTCCAATCCCAAAATTAAGAGCATTTCCATTTAAAAGCAAGAAATAATTTTTGACATTACAACAAGTGAAATGGCTATTTTTACTGCAAGTATACTAGTGGACTTCCACATCTAAGACTATGCGCGGCTTAAGGCGTAAGTGAACTCTTATTTCTGTAGATCCCACTTCACTCAGTCCTGCCAGGTATTTAAGGAGGAAACTTATTACAAGTGTCCTGAGCCATCATTTCATCAGCCTTTTCCTGTCTAAGCTGGAACAGTCATCTTCCTGCTCCTGTCGTGGCATTAACACTCATCCATGACACTTCTGCTGAATGATGCATTAGCTGAGTGCTATCATGGTTTAAACGCTCTCATCATTTCAGCAAAACCAGCCTTTTCCCCTCTCCTTTTTTTGCTCAAGTGACGGGACAGCTGATGGCGAAGTTCTGCTAGCTTTCAAGTTTCAAAACCAGCCACCGTCATTGTACGTGTGGCCACATGAAGGAGCACAAGAAAGGAAGGGGAACAATTCTGTCAGCAGCAATGTCAAAAGCTTCAATTCTTACAGAGCAATTAGGGGTTTCATCATCTCCGAGAGGTGTCAGCATTCATTACGGCTCAACAACAGCTAATTGCTTCAAGGTTAAAATTACAGATCTGACAGCATTATTTTAAGTGACAGACTCAAGCTCTGTGATGCTTCACAGTGGCAACACACTGACATTAAGAGAGACGAAAGAGAGAAAGAGTGCAGCTGGGTCATAGAGAGAGAGAGAGATGGAAAGATAAAACGCACAAGGTAGAGAGAAAGGCAGGGAAGGAGAAACACTGTTGAAATTACTGCACATTAAAAGTGAGATGTGGTACATCTACTAGTGCTCTCGTAGGAATCCACTCAAGGCCAGATTTCAAATTCTCATCTGCCAAGCAAAGCAATGACAAGCAGGTAAATAAAAGACAAGTAATGAGAAGTAAGATCAGACTGAATTGAATGTGGATAAAATGATCAGTTTTGTACAGGGCTGCTCATCTGTGTGCTCTTGGTGGCCATTAAGTGTGTTCTGACCACATTTTTAATTAATTTCTGGAAGCCTGCTCTAATTGTGGAAAATACTTTGCACCCATAGGACTCAGCACAGTTAAGATGGTTGTCACCTTTATTTGTTTGCCATGTAATTACTGCAAGCTGCATGAACTGTATTGTTATTACTCGCCATTCTCTTTGCTCTGTTTTTTTTTTTTTTGGAGTTGTGGTCTGGCTTTAGCCCGCAGTCATCATGTGGGTGTAGGTGTCTGAGTGTGTGGACTACACTTCAAATTAGAAAGCTGGTGCATGGGGAAAAATTGAGCGTTTTTGAATGAAATGAATTATAGATTGCTGCATGCATGCTGGGCAACGGCTGGAGTCATTTCTTTCAAGTGAGCAGTTGTTTACCCTTCTCTTTTTCCCTCTTCTTAAAGTGGAATACCTGATCCTTTGAACTGATTGTTTGTTTAACCGCTGTTGGGAACGTAGAATCCCTGAGGTCTGAGCAAGTGTTGATCTAAGATTGGATTTAAAATCGTCTAATGAGGAACTCTTTGGATAATTAGCACAGGCTGAAATGCTTGTGGATAATTTGAGTACCTCACTACGCAGTTCAGGGGAAAGGGGTGTGGGGGGGGGGGGAGGTGGATGAAAGAACAAGGAGTGCAGGGTTAATGAAAATTATCACATCAACTTGGTCTCTACCTTTTGCTGTTATCCTTTGTTCTGTTTTGACTGCGTCATTAGGGGAGCAATGGAACAATTAGCTGTGTAGTTCACCGAGAGGCTCTCCACGCTGGAGAGCTGCTGATGTGGCTTTAGCTCCAGAGTGGTAATTAGACACTTGGAAGTGTCGCTTGCCGAGGTCCGACAGGAAATGAGGCGGTGGCACTTTGTCCATAAGGGAATGATTGATGTCCCACCCTGTACCCAAACCTTGAGCTGTGTGAGACCACAAACAAGAGCTGTGCCTATTTTCGATAATCATACAAGTCATGACTGGCTTGCCATAGAGCAGAATTTTTTGTTTTTGTTTCCTTAGATTGATCCATTTGGGATTGGCCTGTTGACACTGACTGATTTGCGTAAATAGAATCGCCCCCCATTCAGTTTACGTGTAGTCAACCTTTTTTTTCTCTCCAGTCCAAAATAAGCATTGGTCCATTGGCCAAGTGTATCTCTCAAGAGCTAAACAATCACTCCACGTGCGCCCGTTATGCTGTCCGATAGTGGCTGCATAGTTTGTCTCCTGCTTTTCACTATGTTTGAGGGGTGATAGGTTGGGTGTGTTTTGTTTGTTATTTCAGTTTTTTCCTCTGAAGACCCTGAATGTAGAGCAAGGAGAGCTCATGCGATGTCAGAGTTAATTACATTTTTAAATTGAGGTTTTCTGTGGGCCGGCTGCTGGGGAAGAGTGACAAAGCCAGGCTATTAAGAGCATGGAGGGTGTGAGGAAATAGGGCTGATACGAGTTAGCAGATACCTGTGAGGTACAAGCCCAGGCCTGCCGCATGGCAGAAATGTGATTAGAAGCCGGCGTTAAGCATCAGCAGGTCTTCCTCTACCCCTCTCGACGGCTGTGGGGATCCAGCTAGAAAACAAGTTGTTGATTGCTGCTGAATTGTCAGGTTTTTTTATGTCACGTAACTTCCTAGGCCTGTGAGGACTGGCAGTGGAGCTCCATTCTATTAATATCCACTTCTTGCACCTGTGTGGACAACTGGCAAGATGGAGAGAAATTGGAATATGGAAAGAAATGCTAAGAAGCAGCCCTTCAAATGTGTTGGTGACAGTGGATCTTCTTGTTATTTCAGCTTGGTGTTCATCTGGTGCAGGGTTTTCAGAGTTGGCAACAATAAACCTTTCACCATTTGTGGAGGTATTTTTTTTTCTCTTTCCTTTCCTCGCTGCCTCCAGCCAGTAGACATCAGATTTGGAGTTGTCTGGAGCAGCTAAACAAAACCGATCTGCCTCTCCCAAGACTGCAGGGATGCTCTTTTTAACCAAGTTATTTTCTCCGATGCTTCACAAAGAAACTGGCCCCCTCAGCTGAAACGATTTGCAGTCCACAATACGTCAGCTTAACCAGCCAGGTCGGGTCAAGTTGAGCCAGACAATGGGCTAAAGTCTCTCACCCAAGACTACTATGAACCAATTCCCTCAGACTACCAAAGCCGAAACAAAGTATTACACAAACAAAGAGCTACACATTGAGGAACACAGAATGTGCAAATTCCTAAGATGGAAAAAGGAGCTTTGTACTTGAGATGAATACTTTAAATTCAAATTTCAAAATCATGCTAGTAATCAAATAACGTATTCAAGAATTGAGTCAATTTGCCTCTTAGATTAGTTTTAAAGATGCACACAGGAGGTGCAGTTGAGCAAGGAATTGTAAATAAGAAGACAGTGCACGTTTACTTATAAGTATGCTATATTTGTGTCCTTTTCTATGGAATGGGATTCAAGTTAATGATAGAGAGAGAGAGAGAGAGAGAGAGAGAGAGAGAGAGAGAGAGAGAGAGAGAGAGAGAGAGAGAGAGAGAGAGAGAGTTTTATTTTCTGGACATGTATATGGTGAACAGCTATCAAGTTCTTCTTTCTGGAATTATACATTTCAGGACATATTGTAATTAGTGCTGTCAAATCGATTAATCACAATAACATAAAAAAGTTTTTGTTTATATTATATATACAGCATGTGCATTTATATACTGTATGGGATACTATACTGTATACACACACACACACACACACACACACACATATATATATATATATATATATATATATATATATATATATATATATATATATATATATATATATATATTATGTACATATATGTATATAAACACTTTTTTGATTAATCGATTTGACAGCACTAATTACAATATGTCCTGAAATGCATAATTCCAGAAAGAAGAACTTGGTAGCTGTTCACCATATACACACAGCAAATAAAACTATATATATATATGGTTTAAGTTTATTTGAACCTCATCACTTCATATGCATGGGGTATGTTTCGTGATACATTTCACATTAGGAAATATATAGACATATTAATTAGTTTCCTTTTTAAATCTCTCCAGGTTCCATGCGGTTTATCCAATGATAAATGTGTAAATAATATCTATCTCTATATAGCATATATGAGCAATCTCTCATATACACATAATAGCACTGGTTTCATATCTCATGAAAAATACATTTATATAATTTTGCGATGTCAATAATACAAATAAAGAGGCAAGTCCCATCCAATGGCAGGAATAATCACTCGGCTGAGCTGATTGCTACTGAAGGAGGGCCAATTACAGCCGCTGTGCTGTGATAATAAGGAGGTAATTGCTTATTGTCAGTTATACCCACTTAAGGCCCTGTGTCCTCGGGTAGTAGACAACAGCTCTCGCTCACGCAGCGAACAAAGACTACAGCTGAGTTTCATCTCAATCTTGCTGGTCTCTGTGGAACAGAGACACACTGTGTGAGTATGCATGTGAAAACAAATTGCAGTTTATAACGTGGTGTACATGTAATCATGTAATCAACATAATCTCTATAAATGAGCAAAAAATTATGCTTGTTTGTTACACATGGTCTCCTACCGCTTGTTGATGGGCGTAAATAATTTCATGCAGGTATGATAAACTATGATAAATTGTCCAGTGGTAGCATGCTCAATCAGACGTTAAATATACATATGCATACTCATGCATACATTCACCCGCCCACGCACGCACACACACACACACACACACACACACACACACACACACACACACACACACACACACACACACACACACATCAAAACTGTAAACACACAAACTCATGCAAACCTCTCCACATGTACATCCTTCCGGCAACAACAATGGAGGCAGGATGCGGGAGACGAACATCTGATTTGTCACATTTGAAACGCTAATGTTTAAACCAAAAGGAAGAGCACACAGTAATGTGTTCATTCATCTGCATAAACACCACCTGTCCCGGCACAGACAGCTCCTCAAGCACCGAAAGTTTAGTGGCAGCCTACGCGCCAGCCAATCAACGCCAGCCCAGCTGTGGTACCACCATACCGATCGTTTTCAAGTGTCAGAAAGCGCTCAGAGTGGTGCTGTCGGTGCTGGAGAGAGAATGCTTTCATTTCATGTCATCCGCCAGTGAGAAGAAGATGCGACACACTAACACAAAGAAAAACAGGGCAATTGACATCCAGTGGTAATTTATGCTGGCCCCTTTATTTACGCCTGCAATGAATCCATATATTCCCCAGGACCTGCTTGAAGGGTAATTTGGATCATATCTGGTATATTGCAAGCTTGTTTGCTGCAAAAACATCCATCAGTTGTCTCAGGTGTGTGCAATGAGTTATCAAATTTCATAGTCCCATTGATCACAGTGGGTCTCTTTATATCGTAATCATGTGTGGAACAGATATCTAATGCCAAAGTCCTAGTTTATTTGTTTATTTCTGTTGCAGTGTTAAAATAACTGTCATATTTGTGACTTTGTCTACACTGGAGGCAATGATTACTGTCCTCATTGTAAAGTTTTAATCAGACTCAGCTGTCTTTAGAGACAACTTATCAAGCAGTGGTAGCCTACAGACTTGATGGTCTTTGCACACATACATTTACAGAGGCTGATTCTTAACCACTAACACAACACAGTTAGCTTTTTCTACATTACACATCCTACAATGAAGTTCCTAAATGAAAAGTGTAATGGAATTGTAATGTGACATTTTCTTATAATTGAGAATATTCTTAACAAAAGTCTCTGGTCATACAACCGCCTAAGGAGCAACTGGAATATGTTATATGTACAAGTAGACAAGTTCCTCTTCTTTTCTTTTCTTTATGCCATGAATAATGCCTCTAACGATAGTGACTGTGACTGAATTAAATATCAAAGAGGGTGACTTCTCCCTTACATTATTATATTAATTGATCATTTTTTTAAAAATAAACAAGTCTAATTGATGCATAGTTAAATCTTAAATAACAGACAGCAGCCTTTTTCTTACGCAAATGCAGAGCGCACGATAATGAGAAGCTCAAAATGGAAAGACAGCAACTGCATCTAAAATATCAGATAAACAATAAACAATCGGAAGTAGTGAAAAATATTGCAAGACAGTTTTGGTTCCAAATAAAAAGGCTTGGGAGAAAGAATCAATAATTTTAAACACAAGTGAATGTTTAATTTCTATTTTTAAATTATAATAATAACAGTATAGCAATTTAGTATATTTTTGTTAGGGTTTCAATATGGGGAAATAACAATATTACAGGGTCTATTCTAAATACTTTTGCAAGACACTGCAGTCCATATACAGAATGCCTGCTCACATTACTCCAGTATGTTCAGTTTTCGTTACTTTGATGTGGATGTTTAATACAGTACATTGGAAGTCCCATCTCAGTCTTTCTCGGTACAAACATCTCTTCATAAAACCAACAGTAAATATCAGTTAATTTTAATGCTTACTGAAATGCCCTTAGATATTTTCAGACTGAAAGCAATAGAAATAAATTACACTTTTCCTTTGATAGATACAACACTGGAAAATTGTCAGTTGTCTGTTTTTATGGAAGTATGATATAAGTAATAGCCTTCGTCTCAACGTGACTCTTCTTTCAAGAGAAGCTTTCAGAGACACAATTGCGGACAAAGTCATTCAACCGCCACAGATATCATACTGGGGATACAGAAGGAAGAAAGGAACAATTAGAGATCATTTGGTGAAAGAGGCTTTCCATTGCTTTCAATCCAAAGGCCTTTGTCTTTTGTTGACCCCTCTAAGAGCAGAGTGGAGGAAGGAGGAGGAAGGGGGGAGCGTCCCCTGTACTCAGAACTGGAAACACATACCTGACTCTTTCATCTTTGTGCAAGGGAGAGAGTACAAATACTACTGTCTGCCAACCACTTTAATCAACTTAATGCAACCAGCAGTCACTTACAAAGAGCTCCACAGATGGAGGTCTGAGATGAAGCTTTCAGGAAGTTCTGTGGCCCAGCAGAGGGTGGAAAGATTGGGGCATGGGGTTCAGGAGAGGACGAGGGCTGCAGGACATAGGGGTGACACTCACACAACCTGTCAGCAAAATCATACTGGTTCTTGATGGTTTTACTCTCTTTCTAACTTTCTGTCTTCCTCTTTCTCTACAGTCTCGTCTATACAAGGGCTACAAGCACTTCTGATATGATGTGCGGGTGATGGACCTTTGTTTAGTTCAAAGGTTTATACCTCTTTATTCCAGTCCCTTTGTGGATCCTAGAGCCCTGAAATATGTATCACTGTCCCCTTTTATTCTTGCCATCAGAAGGGGAAGGAAATCAAAGCTCAAACTTTCTCTGAAAGTCAGTTTGGAACCAAGATTTTACCCAATGTCATGAAAGGCCAGAATCCAAAGGTTCTTTAATTTTTATATATGCCTTACACTGAAACTGGTTTCACCCATTCTCACTCATGTTCATATTCCACATATTTATTTACTTATTATGGAAAGTGCAATGGCACACATATATACAAGCTTGAAAAAAAAAATCAGGACAGACTGTGGGAATCTTTTCTAATTGTAAATCTGTACTGGAACTGAGGAGATCAGCAGACCCAAAATCTGGATCAATCAAGACCAGTGGTAATTTGTCATCTGGTCAGTATCTCCTCTCTCTCCTTAAGCATAAATTGTACTTCTTTTTTTTTACGCGTACGCAAGCGTACAGTCAAAAGCAAAGCCTTGCAAAGTATACTTCATTTGACTTGTACGCGTACACAAGCATTCGATGCTTGCGCAGTTTTGAGCAATCTCTCTCCACGAGTTACAACCCATGTAAATATCTTTGTATTCTTTCATGCTAGAGTTGTACAAATGAAGATACTGGTGTAGCTTGCATGCGTTTCGGTCTATTCTGTTTTTTCTTCGACTACCTTTTGAAAGCGACGGCCCCATGGCGTTAATTTATTAGTAATAAACAAATAACTGCAAACAAAATTAAATATGCATGTGTCCTCAGACAAAGTACAAAGTACGGTGGGCCTACAGTACACGCACATACTCTTCTGATGACGAAATTCGCGTCACACGTAATTTTTGTAAATAATGTAATTATTTGTAATTGCAATTCCACCCCCACCCCAACATCATGACAGACACCAGAATTGTAATATCTCTAAAGACCTTGACACACCAAGCCAATGGTCGACTGGCATCCAAAGTCGGGTCGTTGTTCACTGTCTGTCAGCCCAGTTTTTGTGGCGTGTTCTGCACCGTTAGGACTAGCCGGATACTGTGTCGGCAGCCTTTTGGCCGATTGAACATGTTGAATCGGCATCAGGCAGTCGGTGAGATCACTGTGTTTGCCTATTCAGCTTAGCGAACCAATGCACGAGAGAAAAAAAAGTCATAAGGGAACACAAAGAAAGCTCTTTTAATTTTAAAACTTCATCTTACCTGATTGAATATTTTATTTTGACATTTTATTTTGATGGTTCCCTTTGAATATTCTGTTGACTATAAGTGACTTATAGTTATAATTGCAACTACATGTCAACTAACTCTCATTAGAGTATTAGAATGCTTAATATCTGCTAACACTTTATTGTGATGGTCCACCATCTGGCATTCTACTGACTATAAGTAACTTTGCAAGTACATGTCAACTTTTTCTAACCCTAACCCTACCAGTGTACTAACACTCTATTAATACTCTAATGAGAGTTAGTAGACATTTAAGTGCAATGTTACTCATAGTCAAGAGAATGTGTTAAAAGGACCATCAAAATAAAAACTACAAACATGGCATGGTGGATGTGGTACCGACATAGTAGAAAGTAGAAAGATTTAGATAAAGGGTTTTGGGTGACTAATAATCAACATTTAACCAGATAGAAAAAATATGTATTTAATGTTATCCATGTTGTATTTAATCTGCAACAACAAAGTGAACTTTTATAAATATCCGTTTGGCCCTTAACTTTTAAATGCATCATTATACAAAAATATTAGGAGAGTTCTCCGCATGAAATGTGGAGGATGTTAACTATGACAAGATGATTGACAGGCCAGTTTACGTGACAGTATGTGCGTAACTATGCGACAGAACGTCCGTTAAAGATGCAATTTTATGACCTGATAGGATGTTCCAAAGCTTTTCTACTCTTCTGCTACACACCCAAAAGTATGTACTTTTACTACACAAAAAGAGTACATACTTTTTAACGTAGTATAAGCGAATTGGACTGCATCAAGTTTCGGTTTCCCTTTTTGAATGACACATATAGACTACTACCTCCTGCTGGTATAGACAGTCATTTCCTCTCATACAGGTGCAGAACGTATACGTGCTGGTTGGTGTAGTCTGTGTAGTCTTTGTGGTGTGCATCTTTTTGGCCCAGACACAGATGATGTGAGGCGGCAACACAGTCAACTTTCGTTGCTGCTAGTTCTTAGATGTCTCTCTAAAGTTGTTGTGGTCACTTCAACATCTTATCAATTTTAGGAATACAACTGTCTAACTTGGCAGCTTGTTGAGTCATCTTCATATACAGTTGCAACTGAGCAGTTTTTGGCTTAGAAGCAGAGGAACCACCAGGGGCCAGACTCTCTCCTCCATGCATGTGTGATCTTATAAACTCAGGGGAGGGGTAGATAGGATTACAGCGGCTCCATTGTCTCCCCAGTGGGACAACTAATGATGTTCCTCAGTCGTGACATCTCTTGTAGACCGTGCAAGCATCTCCCCACCTACCATGCGTCCTACGAAATGCACCCAACACTGATCTTACAGTAAGCTCTCTAAAGCTGCTCTCAGAGTTGAAAAGACAACCGGTGTAAATACTGGGGGCGTCACCAACAGCAGCTGCAGTCAGTCCACTGAGAGGCTGATTAGCTTTCCAATGGATACCTCAGACACAGTTATCTGATTCCCTGCTCATCCAGTGATCCCCCTGTATTGATGTATAGTATTAGATTCGACACCTGCTGTTAGTCAATTAATTCAATTGTGTACATCAGGACATCATTTAAGTTGCATTGTGATTTGAGGAGAGCAGTGTAATCAAAGATTAAAACAAGGCTTACTCTAGATGATTTAAGGAACAAATCAGCAGGATCAAGGGAGAGTAATATTACATGAACTTAACTCCTGCTAAAGATTAAAGTAACAAAAGATCAGCACACAATACAGCCTATAGTTCTGCAGTAATTAATAAAACTTTCTTTTCAAAAACAGAGAAGCCACTGGGCCTTTTCTCACGACGCATGCAAGCTCTCTAATCACGACGGAGCTTTCATTAGTTTCTAAAATAACAAATTGCGTGGATTCAGGCCCTTGCTCCAATTGCTGTGGCAACAACAACTTGTGCTGAAACACTAGGTTAGTATTAGACAGCGGTACTAACATTCTCCATGTGAATGCCATTTGTCTAGACATAATGAACTTTCAATAAATATGTGTGTCAAAAACTAATTTTGGATAACAACAGTATAAAATTGACTTCATTTCCATTTTTATTGTTATCAGTGTTTGGGGAAAGTTACTTTTAAAAGTAGTGCTTTACAATATCGCGTTACTCCCTAAAAAGTACATTTTATGGAAAGTAATGCGTTGCTTTTGCGCTACTTTTTCTCACCTTGGCTGGTTTTTAGTAACAAGGCCCTTTCATACCAAAAGTGAAATTAAGGAGCCTCAGGTTAAAGGAAATGCTAATTCCTAATAAACACTTGTACATTAGAGGGCACAGCTCAAACAAACCTTTCAGCTATGCTGCCATTCGGGAATGCAGAAGAATAGAATGCAGAAGAAGAACTGGTTCATCCAAGGTCAGCAGCAAAGACATTGGTTAATAAAGTGAGATTAAAAACATAAAGTATATTTGTGTTATTTAACATATTTAATCAATGCAGGTTTGAGTAATATTCTGAGTTTGCATTTCACTGTTTTTATTCATTTTGAAGAATACTGAATCTGTTTTTGTGCAAGTGAGATGAGTAAATACCTGCACTCATTTAGTCTAGAACCACAATATCCATCATGTTCACACTGCGCACACAACACCTCTGCACTTACTCCCGATTTCTCTCAACATGGGGACAGGAGAGCTGTCTGTCAATAAAGGGTAAAACAAAGTACCTTGTGTTAAAAGAAAAAAGTAACTCATATTTTGTTGTACATTTAAAAGTAATGCTTTACTCATTACTTGAAAAAAAGTAATCTGTTTAGGTAACTCGCTTTACTTGTTATGTGTAACCCCAGCACTAATTGTTATTTATTTAAAAAAATGATTTGAACTCTTGATTTCTAAGTAAGGTATTTTCAAATTATGTTTATTGACCTGTTGGGGTGATCAGTAGATTCATGTAAGCAACAGTCTCCATTAGATTTGTGAACAATTACTTAAATTTCTAAATTTAAAGTTCATGACTGAAAATCAGTTAAGTAGCTGAACCTGGGTGCAGATGTGACTGTGAGGATGATGTCTCCTTGTCTCTGAGATATCAGAGAGCCACTTTAACTGTGTGGTGTATAGGTGCCACTGTGAATTGGAGCGCTTGAGGGCATGACATTGTTTTTAACTTAATAAAGTGCTGAGTTGTGCACCTGGCTGAAGATAAGCAGTCAGACACCTGCTGAAAGGAGGAATTGAAAGCCATCTACTCACTTGCTCGCTTATGCAGAGGTTGCTGAAACGGCTTCAATCATGACACATTCTCAACATAGGCTTTCTTTTATTATTAGCCTCATCTGTCATTGTTAGATTGGTGGTCCTGATTAGTTTTTCACAACATTATCTTGTTATTGTATTGATATCACATTTTTTAAGTTGATAATCACTAATGTGATAAAAATCTTTTTCATATTTATTTTCTAAATTAATTAATTTATTTTACAACTGGATTACCTAATTTTTGTTGTTCACTGGTGAGGATTTGCACTAGATTTTACACATTGCATATTTTAGCACAGCAGCTTTTAAGACTTTATTGATGTCAAAAAATGTCATCAGATTATTGACAATGTGTGACTTGATTTGTCCCCAAATTAATTATTTAAGTACTTTAAAAAAGTAAAGTATATATATATATATATATATATATATATATATATATATATATTATACTTTTTTAATATATGTCCCATTTGGGATACAGGTTGTGCAATTTTCATTACGTACATGTATGTGTTCATGTTATATATTTTGGTTGCGTTTGTGAGTTAATAAAAATATAACTAATGGTGTAAAATATAAAACAGACACATATCGTAATATCGTTATTTTTTGAGGTATCGGCAAATATATTTTCGCTGGCTAAAATAATCGATACCAGATTGTATCATGACAAAATGCCTGATTTACACCCCTACCCAGTACAAGTCAAATTACATTAACTACACTGTAATAAATGTGTGCACTCACATTGACATTGTTTTATCAGATAATTTCTTAAATTAATTAGTACTAAATTAGCATATCAATTTAATGTGCTCCCACCTGGAAAAAAAGCCATTGTATCACTTGCTTTTTTAGTTTTTGTAGTAAACAAAAGGTCCTTCCAAATAAATCTTCAGTTCACATTTTTGCAATCAATTATCTGGACACTTGCTGAGTATTTTATTAGATTATGCTATCAATACATTTTTAACCAGCTCTGCTGAAATAAAGAGAGACAGGGTGTTTTCGTTCTTGATCTTTCGTGAGCTTAGATGCTTAAAGGAAGCTTAGATGCCTCTTAAATTGGCCAGTGCATCTCACCAGGGTCAAATAACAGATTAATAGGTTCAATAATGAGCTCCCTGGAGTGTCCACTGTATGAGGCACGTCTCGCTGGCCTCCCTAGCCGTTCTCTTGATGGATGGTGGCAAGTATCATTCACACATCACAGAGGAACAAGACTCGAATGCCATTTATTTGACGGAAAAAAAGATTCTCGGTTGCACTGACATGTTGTTGTTCTTTGTGTCTATGTTTGTCTTGTGATGTCTCATTGTCAGTTCATTGCTATGTCTCGAGGGCGGAGCGACAGAACAGTTTAAAGTTGTTCAGAGTTTTATCTGTATGTATTACTACAATAGAGATATCTAATGTCACATTTTGTTGGGACTTCAAAAAGTGAATATACTACAACTGGAAACAGTATTCCTATATTTTTCTTTTTATCTTTTTCTACATGTAATCTACATTAGTCATTTGTAACTGCTCTTTATATCAAGATATTTGGATTTGTAAACGCTAATATCACATACACGTCGTATAGACCATATATTATTGATGCACATAATACACAAGTCATATGAACCAATGTTATGATACGTTTATTATGCCTTTCCATCATTTTTGCAGAAAGATGGCCCTCGTTCACTTTCCTTATCAGGAGTCAGGATATTATTTAAACATTTATATTTTGTTTTCTATTCAAGACAGAAACTAATACAGGTTTGGAACGACATGAGGGGGTGCAAATAATGACAAGATTTTCATTTATGGGCGATCCTTAAGCAATTTTATAATAATGAGGTGTAATTATTCTGTAATATGAGAACATGAAACAGTCAAAATGTGTAGAGCTGAAACCAAATAGAAACAGACCATTTTTACTTATCTATTTTAGCCCTCTCATTAATGTAAATGATGCTTAGGTAAGGCTGTACCTCACTTGAGCATTACTTCCTGCACAACACTTTAGTGCTATTGTCAGAACCAATAGAAGCAACTGGCTTCCGTTTCAATCATACTTGACACCTTACTCGCCCCCCTGCAATCATACCACAAACATCAGAAAGAACCTCAGCTGAAAATCCTGGGCATCTTGTGTCTTGTCACTGATGAGGAGGTGTAGGGAGAGAAGCATTATCAAGCCAGGCTGTGACTTCTGCAGTCTGATGTCTCTGTCCAGCATCATTAGCTGCTGGTCTGTGTGCTGAGCGGCTCTGCAGGAGGAGAACAGGCAGGGTGTGAGATGAGGGAGACACCCTCTGAGGCTGATTGCTTTATGCTACACCATGCAGTGATACTAATAACCTCTGTGTTCCTGCATTAATGCTCTCTGTACCATGTTGGACATTTGTCTGGGCAGATTTTGGCATTTATAATGGATTTTGGTGGGTTCTCATGTAAAACAGAGTCTGCTCTTGTTGATTTTGGGACTGAGGAGCTTCTGAAATAAAACATAATCTCTGAAGGATTATTAACTATTGAGGCTCCTGAAAGAAATAACACAATCATTATAAGCGTTGTACACCATTGTCCTCTGTCAAAGTGTCTGAACTCACTATTAGCAGAATAAATACTTTGCACATGTGGCGATCGGATTCAGAAACAGGGACATTAAATAAATTGACCAACTACGCCACCCTGGGGGCTCACTACCAGGGAATCACCCTAGATATTTAGGAGCGCACAAGGCTCACAGGTTCGTTTCAGTTGGAGTCAGGCACGAGACATGGGTTAAGTATACAAACATTAAAATCATTTTTTTTATTAGATAAAATGACTCAAGCAATCACAAAAAAACAATATCACAAGGATATTCGATGTTAAACAGCCCAGACGAAATTGGGGTTGACAGCCGAAAGCACTCAACCCATAGGGGCCTCTCTATTCTCCTGAGAAAAGAAAGAAAACTACACACGTGCACTCAGTCAAACACCTCCGTGTGGCACAGCAAGCACTCCAAAGATACCACCATCAAGATGAGGGCTGCCGCCCCTTTTCCTTGCCGCCCTGGCCTACAATAAAAAATAAAAAAAAAAACCACACAAACACATAAAACTCAGGCACCACAATAGACAATTTACACAATAATTAGAAAGTACCAAAAAAAAAAGAAAATTACACAACCACAATTGTTGGGCCCAAATGCACAGTGTTCATCTCAGAATAGTACGATGACAAACATTCTCATTACAAATACTATACATGCACCACTTATATTCAGGGTACTCTTAGAGAATCAGTTGGATAAACACATCCAGAACAAAGTCAGAAACATTCAGACCAGGTGCTTGTGTCACAGGTTGAACCAGTACTTTTTTTGTTTGTTTTTAATTGGAAGAGACATTAGGGCCTTATTGTGTGTGGTGTATCATGTGTGATGGTGTTTACTGTGTGCATGAACATATTTGCACTCTGAATTGTAGTGGTCATTCACTGTGCGTGTGCATCAAATTTGTAGTGGGTTTTGTTGAGGCTACTACTTAATCTGCCCTATTTGACTCTTTTTAGACACCCGTTCATGGACAAATCTGGCAACCTGCTTCCTGTTCACTACTATGCCCATATTTGGACTGTGCTTCCTCCCCTACTAATGGGATTAAATTAGTTTATTAGAACTCATTATAATGCTCCTTTTTACCCATATTTGGGCGATACTTCCTGTCATTGAGTAATTTTATTATGGCCTCTGCTTTGATGCTGATGATTTCAATTGAAACTCACCAGGCGAACTCGAGGTCGGGATGAGACATTAGATATAAAAGGTTGCAAACATACCTGAAACAGCACCGTCTTAATGCACTGCAGAGCTCATCCACTTTACCGGAAGTTTTGCACAACAAGGAGCGCAGACGAGTGTATACCGGTTGATTCCCCCGTCTAGCTCTTGCACACCGCGCCGGAACGACAATCATGACACGACATCACGTGTGATTCCCTCACAGCTGACGTGCACCAACCATATTTAAAGTCCTCATAACTAGCATTAAATCACCCTCCAGCCGTGCGTTAATAGGTAGCGCAGATACATACTGCTACACAGACATTAGTAAAACAATGTAAAGGCCTTGATATACCCACAGCAATGTTTTGTTCCCCCGTTTCTTTCATTATCGGGGTAAAAAGAAGTTTGAAATACGTTTGCAACGGTATACTATTAGCGGACATCCCGACGCCGCCCATGCTTTATTGGATTAGAAACAAAAAAGCACATGCTTTTAATAATACCTCCATATTACTTAAAAAAAATTACATTAACATTATGCATGAAAAATAATTATTGACATTATTTTTGCAGTCACTACAGTCACTATTTAGTCACACGTTGTTTAACAAATTAGTACTAATTATTTTCATCAAATCAAAACTTCCCTCAATGCCTTTATTGCAAGTTGTATTGGTAATGGAGCTATATTCTCTGTGGCATCTTGCTTGTTTTATGTCAAGTGGGGCCAGAACATTTCTCTGTGTGTGCACTTGTGTATGTGAGCTGGGGATGACCAAGTGGCAGTCCCACACCAAGGTTGATGTAAACATGTTTCTGTCCCCGTTGTGTGCAAGCAGACCCTGGGGGCAAGACTGCCCTTAAATCCATTGGGTTGGCTGGCTAAAGCTCCACGGGTTAATGTCTCTGAAGCACACAAATCAAAAGAGCATTGCACAGGGGCAGGCTCCTATTGCACAGACCTACCCAAACTGCTCATGTAGTGCTGCCCTCCCTGGCAAAAGAAG
This sequence comes from Tiaroga cobitis, assembly GCA_030578255.1. Taxonomy (NCBI): domain Eukaryota; kingdom Metazoa; phylum Chordata; class Actinopteri; order Cypriniformes; family Leuciscidae; genus Tiaroga; species Tiaroga cobitis. Next base: position 25,109,513 of record CM060596.1, on the reverse strand, counting down.
AAAGAAACCAAATGGCTGTAGTTCATTAGATCATTTCTAAATTGTAATATATTTTTATTATTATTATTATTTTGTTGCACACTCAATGGAAGAGATATGCAATGATTCCAAAGTGAAGATTTAAAAGTATTTCCTCTCTTCCTCTCCCGCCCCCCCCCTCCCTCCCTCTTTCTCTCTCTTTCTCTCTCTTTCTCTTTCTTTCTCTTTATCTCTGCAGTGTCTAAATGACCAGTATGTGATTCTTGAATCGTTAATAGATCAAGCCTGGAGGAGAGGCTACACAAGCCTCTACTTTGAAATTGCTGTAGAGTCTCATTTCTCCACACGGCTCACCCTTGAAGTTTTTCCCTCCCGCTCTCCAAAGAGATCAGGATTGCTCTTTAAAAAAGACTGAAAGAAAGCAAAACCTAGGACTGCTTTTAATCTGGGGAATGAGTGCTCTGCCATGAAACACAACCGATGAGCGAGTGCCTACCAGGCCTGGCCAGAGTATTAATATTTAAATTCCCATCCAGATAATCAATAGAAGGGAGCACTTCAGTGCGTGGTTAGCCCCGTATGGGAGGCGATAAGAGTGAGAAAAACCTCCTGATTAAGGCTCTTAGAGGCTCTCCACACTGTGTTGCTCTCAATACTTTAGCACTGATTATAACCTATTGAGGCAGAAAACCTGATCGAATATAACCTCTTTTGAATTCCTTGTTCCCTCAATAGCGTGTCAAAAAGAGCATTCAGAAGTTCGTGTAACAAAATGGCAGCCTGTCGAAATCGTTCGCTGTTTCTTCTTTGCATATGGTGCGCAAGAGAAAATTTCAGGAGCCTTTATGTTTGAGCATAATGCTTTGATTTGGGAGCCAGTGTCATAACGTGCAGCAATAGGGAACTTATATCTTATTCTTCTTTTCAGTGTACATAAAAAATCCCAGCTTAGTCATCTTTGTCTTTTGAATGCTTTGAACTCTTTTCAGCCTTAAAGGGCACTTTTTGTGCTTTAGACTGTGGTGTGCAATCACTGTAAAAGCACTCAATGCCACAAGAAGACCACAAGCAAAACTGCGAGTGTCTTCGGCCAGACCACACATCTTAAGCATTTGCATAATTTAAGTAATAATAAGAAAGAGAGAAAGAGAGAAAACTCTGTTCATTTACAAACTAGTGGGCGAATCCTCGCCGCATACTTCCACCAGCCTAAAGGGTTAACCGGTGCAAGTTTCGGTCAAATTGTGCCAACAACGTCTTGGAATCCAGACCTTTGAGAAAGGGCTGGGCTCTTTTGTCATTGTCTGCGCTTAGCTAAGACATCATAGATGGAGGAGAAGAAAAGCGTCATGGGCTCATGCAAGTGCAGAATCTGGGGATAATATCTTGTTTGAAGGGCCAACAGAAAGGAGAGCAGAAGGCGCAGAAGAAGAGGCCAAGAAGATGTTGAAAGAGAGCAAGTCCAAAGCTGAACTGCTCAGTTCATTTTCCAGCTCACTGGCCTTCGTAATCCATCTGGGCCAGCTGCTAACAAGATTGGGTCTGAAGTTTACCTCCACAATGACTTAATCAGATTAAGAGCCACAAAGATCAAATAATGACCCCGCTTTGGGGCAAGTTCACTTGGCCCTTGATTGCGTTGTGTGGTCCTTGAGATTTATTAAGGAATTATGTGTAGTTGATGCGTTTAAAAGTATTTTATCTTCCTTGAAGATAATATTAGGTATCAAGAATCTCAGAATTGGAAAATAAGGCTGCAACCATGTCTATGAAAATCCTACACATAAAAGTGAACTCTCTAGCAGGGCTTACAAAGACGCACCCTGAATTAAACAAGTTTTGCTGGCAAAAGAGCATCTTACAGTAATTACCACTCAGCAGTTTCAGTGCTCTAGGACCCAAGGCAGGATTGTTGTTAAAAAAAAAAAAAGTTCAGGAGAAGGTGCTGCTTCTTGTGCAGATTGGATGCTAAATGACTCACATGACTCCATGATTTTCGGGATCCCACTGTTTTGTTTTCCGAGTTTATCTCTCTCTCGCACTCTCTCTTTCACTTTTCCCCGCTCCCCTGTTCTTAAAAGGGGTAACGGGATTATTGGCAGAGGCATAGAAACGTGATTGTCTCACAGCAGATGGTGCGCACTGCTTCACCTTTGAGAAAAGTTAATTAAGCCCGCCATATTGTGCCCATCCAGGGGAAAAATGTAGATGAATATTGAGCAATCGAACTCTGTGTCTCCTTTTCAAGCCCTTTCTGTGGAATGGAGGAGCCCATTGAGGGAGAATTATGTACAGAGCCAAACTAATTCAAGGCCAGCCCAATCCCCCACCCCAGTCCCTTCCCACGTCTGCACCAGCCAGCCCACTAAGGCCGAAAAATGGTTTGCTCTATGATAAGTATGGTGTCCACCAAATTAATCCAGGCTGTTCACAAAAATATGATGTGCGGTGCAGATGGAGCTTTTGGGCGGAGTTTATTCACATCTTGCAACAAAAAGAAAGTGCTGAAGAGCTAGTTTTAACTGTTAAAAAGAATTAAGCCAGAACCTGGTGGTAATATTATGAAGTGCTAACTTTCAGCTCATTTGTTTGAAGGACTGGCAAGTTATTTAAGGCTGAGTGAGGGATGAGAGAGAAATTTGAAAGCTTTGAGACTGGCAGAGTTTTATTGGGAAACAGGGAGATCTGGATTAGGAGCCTGAGTGAAATCAGAATAACAAAATAGTGTTCAAAGTGCACAACATGGAGGGAAGAGCCTGCTGGGCGTAAAATAAAAGTTGGGGTTAAGCTTATTGTAAACTCCTTCCACTACGTTCCAATGGTAGATGTTACATATGATTAGAGGACCTTTGGTGTGGAGGTCCTGTTGCGGTACTTCCGTTCCAGTTAAGCATTGCTAATTTCTTAAACCCCTGACCATGGCTTTTGCTACGCCTGGACCTGTTTTTACCCACCTCCCCGCTTTCTTTTTCTCTTTCATTTTTTCTTCTTTATTTTCTAAGTCCAAATTGAATGGTGAATAAGCTACAGTACTTTAGTAATTTCCCCAAATGTTTAATCCTTCTTAGCGCACACACACTGTGAAATAAAATTCGGTTTGGTCACGAGTGCTTGTGTTTAATACTTCTTAGAAAATGGAGAGAAAATGGATGAAAAAAATCTAATTCTATGCTTTCTCAGATGAAAAAAAAAACAATCACAATCACATCTTTAGACGAAGCATCTGTGTTTGCAAAATTATCACATTTTACTATTATATTTCAAATGTAAGTGTAGTGCCATATCCTCAAATTATTATTTTTTTAGACTTTTTAAAAGCGTGAGGAAGGCAAGCAACAGCTTTGCCGATTAGAGGAAGTATACCAGTCAAAGCACAGTTCTTGGGCAGTGTTAACTAAGTCAATTGTCTCTTCATTGAAAGCATCTCGTCCTCTTGAATGTGTTTGTGGAGCGTTCCACAGTATTCTCTCCAGCGACTGTTTGTATGGGTATTACGTCCCCTTGAAGTGTGGCCTCCTCCCTCCAGAGCCATTGATATCTCTCTATTGATTCAGAAAGCTGTGGACAGACCTACCAGGATAAAAGTGACTCACACTAATCACCCGGTCACTTGGGGGGCCAAAAGGAATCCAGACAACAGACCTTATTCGCTTTCCATTGAGTCTATCTCTAGACCTATCAAAATTTATAGGAGAAGTTATAGTTTGATAAGTGGCACATTATATTACTTCTGTATGTGAGGTAAGTAAAGGTAAGCTAGGTGTACAATATGTATTAATAGTCTTAGTTAGACAGATTGTTTTTCAAACTGTGCAGGCTGACCTTTCGATGTGTGAAATTACTCCTCACACCAGCCACAAAGCACACGATACAGCCCAATTAAATCAGAAGACAATCTCCACATCACGGAACAGTACATTTGTGACAATAAATCCCAAAACCATCATAGTTCTTAATTCATAAATGTACATTGTAATGAACATATGCAAAAACTAAACAGAAATTAATTTATAATTAGCAGTAACTACTGAGTGACTGTTAAGTCACTTCATTAATATTAATTACTTATAACTGATGCAAATGTTTAGTTTATAAATCATATACAATTAAGGTCAATCGTATGCTTTTACTGTTACAGTTAAAGGGATAGTTTACTTAAAAACAACAATTCTGAGAGTAAACGATGACGGTTTTATCTTTGAGTGAACTATCCCTTTAAGATGCACATTGATTAATTTGAGCAATTCGAGTTTTTTTGGATATATATGTGTCACACGATGAGGATGAAGAAGATTGATGAAGACTGGATACAAATATAAATGTGATTTGATGAAACAAAACAGGCATAACAGTGTGCATAACATAGCATACACAAACAACAACTGACAATAACAGACTGAGAACAGAGGAACTAAATACAGAGACAATGAAATGATAACAAACAGGTGTGATAATTAGATGATGTGTGCAGGTGTGAGCCAGGAAGGATTATGGGAAATGTAGTGTGCTGAGGTGTGGTGTCTGTGTCTAATATGCTCTGGTGACTGAGGATTGGGACAATATGGTCATGAAAATGAACAAGAGTTTTTGTATTTGTTGCATAATATGATATAAATCAGATGGATGTCATTATATTAGCCTATTTGTAGTCATTTGTACACCCAACTCACGTTGTTATTTAAAGCTATTTAAATACATAAAATGACAAATTATTCAAAGCATTTCTGTAATGCCACAAAACTCAAACGTATAGCCTTTAAATAATGTGGTATACATATGTGAGATGCCAGTCATTAGAGTGTGCAAGGCCAGACGAGGGCAGATCTAGCTCAGGGGCCAGAGAGGTGTTAGCTCATCAGCCACAAATTGACAACAAGATTTACCCGCATCCATAATTGTAGTTCCTCTTATCCACAGTAATGCCAACTAATGACAACAAAAACTTGAAGGCCTTTCTAGGCTAGTTTTAATGAGACCCCCTTCTTTTAAAGACTACAAAATTCCACCAATTTAAGTTCTGCCAATTTTCTTCACTTCTACTTGAGAACCACCCTTGGAGAGGAGAAATCATCATACTGGTCAGCAGCTGCGACACTTAAAGAGGAAGTCAGCATGGGTCTACTTTCCCTGAATGACCAGGACCAGATTAAAATTCAAGAAATAATGGCTTTCTGTCATGTGCTCATCATGATGTCCTCACCAACTTTTAATTAAGAGAAAAAATAGTTTCTCCTTCCATTCAATGTGAACAGTATGAACAAGGAAAGGGAAAAGAGGAAAGGCAACAATAATCAGAGTTCTGCTACTTTTTTGAGCATTTATAAATTAAGCCCTTTTGTTCTGCAAATAGTAGTTTTATAAATGTTACATTTCTGCTATCCAGTTTGTTTTTACAGTGTTCCCTTTAACAATATTTACAATAATGTTGTAAATATAAATTTCCAAATGTTGAACATTACGCCCATACAATTTTGATTAAACTATGGAATGCAGCTTGACTCAGCCGCCAAATGCATTTAATTGTTTAGGGATTGTGTCTTTCTCAGGGTTCTCTTTAAAAACCCTTAGATCCTTTGAGAAGTGGCCACCTTTTCTAAACAGATCACAAGCTTAGTTTGCTCTAATCTGTTTGCACTCCTTACAAACAAAAACGAAACCAATCTAACATCAATCTGGATCAGTTAGCGGGTGTAAATGAGAATGCATTTGTGCTTGTAATGGATAAAACAAGAAAAGTTCAAATCTGTAATGTTGATAATTTATGTAAATGTTAAACAGGCATTGCCTCTTTTTTTCTCATAAATCCTCAAAATTAAAGATGGGGAGTTTGATTGCTGAATAAGCTGCAAAAAAAAAACTCAAAAGAAAAAAACCTGAAAAAAAAGCTTAAAAATTATAAATATGAATAAATAATAACAAATAAGATAAAACATAGTAAAACATTACAATAATAATAATAATATTTTTTTACATGTTTATTTGTTTTCCTTCTTTCTATGGCTAGACTTTTGATGACTGTGTCTTTTTGTTGTTTGGTAGGACCCATCTTTGCTTTGTATCCTCTCTCTGTGTCTCTCTATGAGTAAACGTCCATATTGATCTGCACATGTTACAACGCTGTCCAGCCCAACAATTTTAATATGCACCATTAGACGTCAAAGATATGTGTTAATTGAATTGGTGTTTAGCTGCTTGTCTGTTATTGTTTTGTTTTACTCTCTGCATATTTATTTATCCCACAATTCCAAAAATTGGCAGCAGCTGTGTGTATAGCAGATGGTTTAGTTTGTAGATGTGTCATCAGAACCACACAGCTCCTTCTGCCCTGTGTACACAGAGTGCTGTTGGGTAGGTGGTCTGGGAATATGGAAAGAGGACTTAAATTCCTTAATGTAGATTGCACTTGCGTGTATATTTTAACATGACAGCGAAAAACAGGCTAAATGTTGTGCTGTTAGGCTTGCAGCTCACAACACACCCTCCACCCCCACATGCTTTTATTGAGTGTGCGGGGAGAGAAAAGTACAGAATCATAGCTTGCAGGTAGTGTTGAGGGTATGTGGTGAGTCTATGATATATGACATGTGCTCCATGCAGTCTTTGTTAATTTCCCAAGGACCTGTCAGTGCTCCAGAGCTGTCAGTTAAAGGCTCCGTTATACTCCCTTAAATCCCCGTTTACCGCCCGATTCTGCTGACAAACATGAGAGATGAGACAAATGAAAGACTCTTGACTTCCCCATCTCACATATTAATTTTAAAGAGTGCACTTCTCATGTTAGAGTGTTTTAACCTGCCCAGTGCGGAATTTAAAAATTATACATGTTACTACATGTTTATGACACATGTATAACAGTTAAAATGTTAATAATTAAAATATGAATGTGGGTTTAGTGGTCTGATCTGTGATAATACAATGCACATGACTTGTACATGAATTTTAAATTATTAAATGATGCTCAGATTGTAAACACAAGGACACTTTCCAGTACAGCTCCCTAATTTGCCAACCTCTAGCATATGTAGTTAAGTAATTTTTCTCTTTTACATTTTAAAAGGGTCCCCATTAATCCTGAGGTCATAGGCCTGTGGCCCCGTCTGATTATTGCTGTTGCATTACTCACTCAAGGTCGCGTCATTGCTGGAAGCACAGACCTTGTCTAATGTATTTATCTCAAGAGATAAAACTGCACACAGCAGAGGCACACATATACAGAGCATTTTGTTTAGCCTCTTAATTTTGTTTGCCTAATTTGTCTGTTAAGCAGCAGTGAAGTCTGCTATGAGTATAATTTCAAATGCATTTCCGAATTGTTCAAAAAGTGTTTGCAGAGAGGCATTACATTGGTGCAGAGTAAACAAGATGGCACATCTTCCAGAATGCAGTTAAAAGGTGTCTGCCCAATCACAGTGCACGGCCCGTATATGTGACATTCCACCAGGCAATAAACAGCACAGCTCTCCAATTCGGGGCCTATTAGATGTGGGAGGGGGAGGGCAAAAAGTCTAGGATTCTTTGCCAGAGACTGACGGGGATCCTTGGGACAATTACAGTAGAGAAAGAGAGAGAGAGAAAAGGAGAGAGAGAGAGAAAGAGAGAGAGTCTTTCTTCGGCCCCCGCGGCCTGCTGGTGCTGACTAAGATTCATGCCCAGGCAGAGGAGGATGCCAGTGCACTAATACTGCCTGACAGTAAATGTCATCAGAATTTAAATTACATGGCCTGCTCCCTCTCACGGAGCATGAGAGTTTGCTTTAACCTATATGGGCCACCCCAAACAGCAGCGGAGGAGCCTGTGGGGGCGTAGGAGGAGGGGTGGGGGGTTGTGGTGTGGGAAGTGATGTTTTTGCACTTCAAGACGCCTCGTGGATTGAAAGCACCAGCTCAGTTCTTTATCTTCCCTTGTCATGTATGTAAAAGCAACGAGCTGATCCACCAGGCGTGTGCACGGCTAATTAGAGGGATTCAATTAGCCTGATCATTAACGATGTGGACAGATCTGCTGCTTTCACTAACGAACCGCGCATATGCATATGCAGATGACCAGGCAAGGCCAGGATTGTGAGGAACTCAAAGTGCTAGGAGGTTCATCCGTCTGACTGAGCGTATATATGGAAATATGCTTCAGTTTAACAGCTTCATATGACAAGTATTACTGTAATGAGTTGATGATGGGCCAGATCTAAATGAATTCAGTGGTCAAAGAGGGTTTAATTATTTATAAAAAAAATTGTCATGTGATACGTGCAAAAGCAAGTATTTGCCATCAGTCGTGGTACTGTGACAGTCAAGGTGACCTTATTAATTTAAGGTGTTTTTACGGTGTTCAGTTGTCCTCCAGCGTACTCAATGTGATGGAGTGTGCTCTTATATGATATAATTTAACTATTCCAGATGAAGTGTTACTTTTGGTTTCAGCATCTTATTAGCATATGTCAGTATGTAATAATTATGCTCAGTCCTGTCACACAGTTTACTTTCCTGTATAAGATAATGAGAGTGAACTTTTACTGCAAGTATCTTTATTGAAATGAAATAGAGGGATTGTTTTAGGTGTAGAATATATGCAATTACCTTTAACAGAAGTAACATTAATAAGATAAGTGACCTTTTCTTCATTCACCCTGCTGGCCAGTGCGGGTCTTCATGAAGGTCTGAGCATCTCTAATACGCTTGTATCTCCCTGAAGAGTTTTTACATTGGTGTGCAAACTGTAGATCTAAACATTAAAAAGCAGATACATGTAAAATGTAAAAATGCAAATGGTAAAGATTATTTCACAAATTAATAATGAGATTAGCATATTAGTTGGTTTTTAATTGTATGTTTACCAGTGTTTTACAGCCTTTTTATGGTGCCCAAAAGTAGAATATTTCCTTTATACTTCTCAATGTATAAGCAAGAGGGTGAAGAGCACTTATTAAGCTATTTAGAAACGGATACAATAGATAAATGTGTCAGACGCGATTTGCTGCTGTTGTAGCTCCATGTGTTCCAGACGAGTTTCTTTCTCTTCCGTAAGGAGGTTACATTAAACCCTATAAACTTCAAAATTTGAAGAAGCTGTAAACGTTTGATTCTGGAACGGCATTCGTGACACCCCTGGGAAGAGTCCCAAACTGGATTAGTTTAATGCTCTTTAGTGCTTGTCTCTGAGCGTATCCACATCTGTCTGCAGTATTGTTGTCCTACAAACTTATGATGCTGAAAATGTCAAGACAGATCTGGACTCTGCCGCCCCCTCAAATGAAAACGCTTACCCATGCTGAAGTTCATCCTTTCTGTAAGCACGTATACTGTATAAGGGAGCTTGCTTTTCCACAATTTGGAGCAGCTCCAGTGTCCGAAGCATTAAGTGTAAAGCTGCCTTCTCGTTGCATTTGTAATTTTCTGTGCAACTGTGTGTTTTGTTTACAGAGGGAGAGTGCTTCATGGGGAATCCAAGCATGAAGTGGAAAAAATATGACTCTGATGGAGAATGAGTGGTCAGTTAGGAATGTGCATTTCCTTCTTTATCCAGTCCTGAGGTCATTTCTTCATTCTTTCATCCCCTATCCCCCATTCCATCTTCCTCTGCCCAATAATATTATTTCCTATCACATTATGGGGCTCTTCTTAAAGGAAAACTCACAGTGTTCCTGCGTGAGAAACACATAACTGTTTTTCTTCTTCTGAATGTGACAGGGCCCACATTCACGCTTTGTTCTAGACTTGGGGGTAATGAGCGATCCATATTTTGCCAAGTGTTGTAAAGAGATGCCCCTGGCCACGCACAGCTGTAATGGAAGGCAATGGCATGTCTGGGGTGGAATGAGCATTAGAATAAGTGCAAATCCGACCGTTATTCAGATACTCTTGGGCCCTGTCATTATACAGGCTGCAAGATGAACAAGATCTAATTACTCAAGTGGAGCTTTTCAAATGTGATTCTAAAGTGGGGAAACATAAGGTTTTATTTCTGTACTGTGTTGTATTTAGTTTTATAAACACTCATAGTCTGCTTTATTTATCCCCTGGGAACATTCAGTAGGACACAGCATATTTATGTAAACATTTATGTAAACATAAATACATTTCATTTCTGGCAAATTAAATTCAAAATTTAAATATTCAAACTGGGTTTGTGTTTTTTTGCAGTGTTTAACAATATTTTGTTTTGGATAAAGGTCTGACCGAGCCTCAATTGTTTATCTACACGTGAACATTTATCAAAGGATAAAATCACCAAAAAATAACAATTCTATCATCATTTACTCACTATTCAAAACCCCGGTGACTTTCTTTGATTTGTGGAAAAGGTGAATTTTTGAAGAATACCCTGACACTCAAAATAACAAAAGTGAATGTGAATTGAGGCTGTCAAGTCTTAAAAATAGAACGCTTCATTTTTGAGATATCAAAAAAGTAGCCCATATGATTTAAACACTATATTAAGTAAAATGTTACTGGTTCAATGAGTTGAACTCAGAAAATTATCAGTCTGATTCATGAACCAATCTTTCAGACCAGTTTAGTGAACTGAATCAACTGATTCTTCAAAAAAAGATTCAACTCAAAATTCAAATCATTCATGAATCAGATAGCGCTAAAAGTCTCATGAACTCTCATAAACGTGACAAAGGAAGCTTGGGTGGATGTCATTTTTAGTAAATAATGAGACAAATGTCTGTTTCGTATTTACTGTCACAACCCCTGCTCGGGACTCTTGTTTTGTGTTTCTGTTGTGTTTCTGCTTTGTTCTGGTTTCAGCTTGTAGTCGGTTTGTAGTTTTCTCTGTTGATTGATTTCATTGATTGTTTCCCAGGTGTATCTTGTTTTGCTTGTTTGCCCTTTTAAATTTAAGTCCTTGTGTTTCCCTTGTTCAAGGTCTTTTGTTGTCCTGTCAAGGCATTTTTTGTAGCGTGTGTTTCAGGGCTGTTCTTTTTTTTTTTTTTAAATGGTTTTGAGTGTTTTACCTGTCCCTTTTGTTCTTTACTGCATTCTACTTTCCCTCATAATGTCTGCATCCTCATCATGTTACAGAATGTTACAGAATGGGTAAAAATGTAAAACGTGCCACAGCAAGAGTCAATGGGAAGACATGAGTGTGAGTAAATAATGACAATTTAAATTTTTGGGTGATCAATCTCTTTAAATGAACTTGTACTGTATAAGGATGTACTCATAGCATCTTTCTCATTTACTTTGTGGCTGTGTTGCCTAAACCTTTCTGTGCCAGCAAGGTCATGTGATTGCTCTGCCCGCTGCAGTCACAAACACACAGTGACAATGGCGTCCTCCTTTCTTTAATCTGAATGCATTCACCGTCACTGTTCTCTCGCTCATCCTGTCTCCAGGTTAATACCCTCATACAGCGTGTCAGCTGCAGTGTGCTCCCTGGTGGATGTGTGCTCTTCCATGACTGCTATGCCCAGCCTGTTTAGGAGGGGAAGTGTTTTCCTGCGACCACGCCAGAGGAGAGGAAAACACGTTATTCTGTCACTGCATGTCACTAAGGTCACAGAGGTATGCTGCACCTCTGGGCTAGCATGCATTCCAGTGGCATGTTTCTGTGAGCTGTGTGGCGCAAATGTGCATCAATGTAAAGAAAGCAAAAAAAAGCCCGCTTCAATTTTTAATATCCTTTCTTATGGCTAAAGGGCTTCCATGAATAACACCTGATGACCTTGGTACCAGCACAGGTTGTTGACAACTTGATTTGTAGTATAGTTTTATTCTATTCGACTTTTTATTGCTCAGTTTTTGTTAAAGAGTATGAATTCACAGTAAATTAATGGTGCACTCAGTAATTTTTTGTTTATGTTGCCAACATGACAAAATAAAACCTAATGCTGTGAATGTTGCATTACATAGAAGCAAAAGACACAATTGCAAAAATGTACTAATTGCAGTCAGCCGTGATTCATTTATTCCACAAGCATAAGTGTTCCATAATAGGGCGATCATCAAGATAAAGCAGGTATAATGTACTATTATCAGCAGGAAATATGCTTATGAAGTGATATGCACCGTGCAAAGTAAATCCGCTATATATATATATATATATATATATATATATATATATATATATATATATATATATATATATATAAATAAATATATATATATATATATATATATATATATATATATATATAATGCATGCATGCACAGTTTCCATACACAGTCATGTGAAAAAGAAAGGACACTATAGAATTTTATGGTTTTATGTATTAGAACATAATAAACATCATCTGGTCATTAGCAGGTCTTAAAATTAGGTAAATAAAACCTAATAAAAATTCAGCCAAAATGGAAAAGCCATGGGTGACAAAAGATTACCCTGTTTTAATTGCTTGTAGAGCTACTTTTAGCAGCAAGAATAATTTTCTATATGCCAGTATCAGTCTCTCATATCGTTCTGGAGGAATTTTGGACCGCTCTTCTTTGCAATATTGCTTCAGTTGATTGAGGTTTGTGGGCATTTGTTCATGCACAGCTCTCTTAAGGTCCCGTCGCAACATTTCAGTCAGGTTGAGCTCTGGATTTTGACTGGGCCAGTGCAACACCTTGATTCTTTTCTTTTTCATCCATTCTGTTGTGGATTTGCTGATGTGGTTGGCATCATTGTCCTCTTGCATGACCCAAATTCGGCCAAGCTTTAGCTGTTTGACAGATGGCCTCACATTTGACTCTAGAATACTTTGGTTTACAGAGGAGTTTATGGTCAACTCAATGACTGCAAGGTGCCCAGGTCCTGTGGCTGCAAATCAAGCTAAAAAATCATCAACCCTCCCATCAGCGTGATGAACAGTTGGTATGAGGTGTTTGTGCTGATATGCTGTTTTGTTTCTGTTTAGTAATTGTGTATAAAAAATCATATTAAACCATTTAACCCTCTTTAACTAGAACTTACTGGTGCTAGGTAATTCCAATTACCTTGGTCAAGTCATCTTCATTTATATAGCGCTTTTAACAATGGATTGTTCCAAAGCAGCTTTACAGAGATAAACATATAATTTAAGGTAACAGAGATTGTTTTGGCTTTATAGCGGTTCTTGAATAAGGTTATTTCCAGCTAAAGTTAGAAGGTAAAGGTAACACTTTAGAATAATGTTCTGTCGTTAATGAATAACTACACAGGAACAAAAGACTAACGCAACAGTTATATAATTATATAGTTAACTTCCGCATTCAACCGAGCGATAATACTTACTAATTTGTTAATCAGCGTTTCTTGTTAGTTAACATTAGTAAGAATGTTAATATTGCATTGCTTATTTGTTCCTGTGTAGTTATTCATTAATGATGGAACAATATTTTAAAGTGGTACCATTATATGTTCCCAACACAATGAACGTGCCATTAAAGAGCCATAGATGTCTGTGAAGGTCAGCAATGATCCAAGCAACTGCACAAATGCGCCAAACTACATGTCACTTCAAGTGTACATAGCATCCATTTAGGACTAAATGCCCATTTTACAGCAAGTAAATATGATATAGATGCATTCTGAGTACTTGACACCACTGCGTCTTCGTCTGACCGTGTACTGACAGTGTGAGTGGTCATTTAGTCCACATATGGAACAGAAGCAGCACAGAATGACACTGGCATTCATGCGCTTAATTTGTAAAATGTGAAACTGCATCTTGGTTTTATGTGAATGCTCTTTTTGAAAATAGTTGCCAACAGGCAATGAATTTCATTAGTTAGGGAAGTGTAGCCCTTAACACACCAAACACATTTTTTAACATTTGAAATGAGCAGTGATACAGAGAGGTGTGTGATTCGGCTATAAAGTGCCTGTTTCCTCCAGCTTTTTACTGGTTTGAGGCCTGCTTCATGAGACGGCACTCGGCTTCAATGCAGGGGGTGGTATGAAGTGAAGATGAGTGTCAGATCCAATGACCAGAATAAAAGTCTTATACATCAATTACATTACACTCCATGGGCATTTATGCTATACCCTGTCAGGATTCAGTCACTGATCACAGTGTAGAACATAAAAGACAGCAATGAGAAGCAAAGAAAAGGTCGGGTCTATCTCTCTGCTTCTGCTAGAATGAAAGAGTGACTAATTAATAAACAGTGAGTGACTAATTAATAAACAGTTGCCAAGTAATAAGTCAATTTAATGCATTTACCATGCAAATGTTCTAGTATGTTTGAAAAACACTAATGGATTATGTAATAGCTCATCTCTTGAACGTGAGACCTAACCTTACATGTAATTGTTGCACCATTAGAGAGCTCTAAGCAAAGTGTCCAGGTGTTTCTGTCCAATAATCTGGGTAATGAAGGATTCAATGTGGAAATATCTAAGATGCAGTATATCCCTGGCAGTTTCAGTCCCTGAATGACACAACGTGGGATGTGTGAAGATTTAATTGACAGGCTATAGATCCCCCAGATCCAGCATGATTAACAGTTTAGAGGATGCTTTGTCAGTGAGACTCCTACTTTATTTAGCTCATTTTCACGTGATTTTTCAGAGCCATAGACTCTGTTTAATCAGTTTAACTCAACTTAAGTTGGTGGCGCTGATGCCTCTGTGCTTTAAAGCAGGGATTTCTTTGCGTCCCCACAGAATCCCCTTTCACATAAATTAATATGCCATCTTGCTCTCTCAGGGCTAATAATTGAATCCAGGCAGAGTTTAAATAGCTTAAAGGACAGGGAATACAGATGGGCATTGCCGTGATTAGCGCAAACTCCGGCCCATGGCCTCTGTGTTGGCTGCAGGATTAGGACATTACGAAGAGAATGACAGGGCTTTTTTAACACTTTATTCCCTCTCAATAACATTCTTTCACATATTAATACCACCCCTAGGTAGCTACTTTATCATGCAGAAGAACTTAATCCACTGGTGTTGAGTCCATCTCACTCTGTCTTTGATGCAGCCCCCACCCTCTGCTTTAACACTGCTGCTGGAAGCCCTGTGTAAGACAAAGCACCCGTGACAGAGACAATCAGAAACAGCTCAGGCCCAAAAAATGGGCTTCAGCCTTTGGAGAGCAGAGAAGAGAAGAGCCATCGTTGAAATAACATTAAGCCAAAGAGAAAACATCAAAAGAGGCAGAAGTAGACAATATGAACTCCTGAAGAAGAACCTTTAGAGCTCACATTGTGCCTGAGAAATGTATCATTTTCACTCTTTTCTTTGCCTCTGATTTGAGTCAGAGGGTTAGGCCCTAGTGATCTTCTTGTATGCTCCTTTATCTAAAGAGCACCTCTGACCTCTGGCTGAAAGGCCCTGGATACCGTGATGGGTGTAAGCTGGGGGGTGTGTGTCTGATGTGGGATTGCCTCTATTGCTGGCATTTAGCTTGCCTGTGAGCAGCGGTGGTGGCCAGTTTCTACTTGAGAGCCTCACCCTGGGAAAAATTATTAGGGTCAGAGCACCCGTTGCATGTACAGGCATGCAGAATTAGCAGACTTGCACTGGCTGGCTAAAAGAGGCCATAAGAGGATTGTCATTCTTAAATATGATACTCGTGCTGTATTTCTCAGATCAGAACTGGACATTAATCAGTGTAAAGACATAAAAAGCACCTTTTTATAATTAACAACCAACACCCAATTACTTTGTACAAAATCCTGACTTTCTATGAGTGAAATTTCAGCAGGAGTGTCATCTCTTCATTATTCCTGATGAATTTAGTCACCTGTTTAAACTTAAGCTGTCCATTTCATTGTCAGAGCTGGCGAGAGCTCTAAAGGGGTTTGATCCAGCTAGCGCTAACAGATGGTTGGTGTGACCGGACCCAGACTGGGAATCACTACCCAAACTCCCACTGAAGGGTTGAGGGGCTAAATCCTCTGTTGCTTGCCCTAAGAAGACCATAAGCTTGAGCAGAGCAAGAGAAAGGCTCTGCTACTGGTGCTAATTACCCAGAAACCACACAGAAAGTGCCCACTGTCACCCACTGAAGAGGTTCACATCCCTTCCTCCACAGATAAAAGGCGTAGTATGAAAACATTTCACGAGGGACAAAGGGGGGAAGATTAACATAATCTTTGGGTTTGTATCCCTGTAAGCTGTCCATGTGTGAGCCTCTGCCTCTCTCTGTTTTCTCCTCTCTCGCACTCATTTCTTTTCTTTCATTTTCCTCATATCTTACCTCCTAAAGTCTGGTTTGTAAGGAATAGGCACGATGGTAAAAGGCTTTGTCATCTAAGCCTGACAGTTGTGTTTTTCCCGCCTCTTTGTGATCCTCTCTGTGGATAGGAGGCTGATGTTTGGGCAAAACAGACAATAGTGAGCACGTTGATGCTGCTGACATACAGTTCTTCATGTTATGTCACTGCTAATCCTGAGCCCACGGCCTTCTCACTTTAATTTTTTTGCGGTAAGACTTTCCTCATAGCGTCATTGCCCATGGTGCAGGGGTAGTAGCACTACCATCATTGTTCTGTATATCAAATCCGCAGCTTTTGACTTATATGGGACAGTAGAGCACACAGCTCTTTAATTCAGCTTGTTTTTTATTTTTTAAGAAATCATAGTGGAATCATAGTAAGGAATCTTTGAATCTTTCAAGGCACTGATCCTTTTCCTCTCTTTCTCACAACATTCCTACTCCAAAATCATTAACTGAGGCATGGAACTATACAATTGCCTTTTGGTAAATGTCAAGAGGTCCAAATGTCATTAGTTAAAACATATATACGTATGTAACCCTAGTTCCCTGAGAGGGAATGAGACGCTGCGTCAAACGCTGTGGGAACGCCCCTGCGTTGTGCGTCATGATGCACGTATGGAATCAGCCCAATAGAGAGACGTAACGTCATAGGCGGGTGACGTCATTGACCAGGAAACTATAAAGCACCCCAAAAACACAACCGCATCAGCTTCTGATAGGCCTGAAGGAAGCGCTAGCGGGAGTGCCGGGAGTATGGCGGAACGATGCAGCGTCTCGTTCCCTCTCAGGGAACTAGGGTTACATACGTAACCGAGACGTTCCCTTTCAAGGGAACTTCGAGCTGCGTCAAACGCTGTGGGAACGCGAATACCCACGTCGCCATAGGAGCAAGTGACCGTCATGTGAGATCTAGCGCACAGCGGACGAGAGCACCTGCACCCCAGGGGTAGAGCTTAAGTGTAAATCATAGAACTTAATAAACGTATGCGGTGAAGACCATCCAGTCGCATCACAAACATCACTCAGGGAAACTCCTGACAATAAAGCTTTGGATGCAGCCATACTCCTAGTAGAGCGGGCTCGTACAGCCAAAGGTGAAGGCTGACCAGGCGACTCATAAGCAAGTGAGATAGCTTTGACCACCCACTTGCTCATTCTCTGCTTAGACGCAGGACACCCTTTCCTGGGTGGCCCGAAACATACAAATAAATGTTCTGATTTACTCCACAGGGCAGCTCTGTGGACATAAGCGTCTACCGCCCTCACTGGGCAGAGCAAATTAAGTTTCTCCTGGTCTGACGACAGAAATGGAGGAGGACAGAAAGCCTGCAGAACTGTAGGTCTAACAACATTAGTAGGGACCTTAGGAACATAACCTGGTCTAGGGTATAGAAAAGCCTAACCATACCAGGCGAAAATTCCAGGCATGAACTGCTGGCCTCAGCCTCAAAGTGCCACGAAGGAAACGAGTTGTAAGCGGGTGTCTCCCAAGAGAAACTCCACTGAAAGGGACGTGGTAAGCAGCCAGTGCGGCCACATACACCTTTAGTGTGGAGGGGGATAACCCTGTGGAGAAACGCTCCTGCAGGAATTCCAGCAATGCACCTACTGGGCAGTTAACTGGGTCCTACAGGTGTTCTCCACACCAAGAAGTGAAAAGTTTTCACTTCAAAGGCATATAGCTTCCTCGTGGATGGAGCTCTGGAGTGAAGGATGGTCTCAACAACCTCGGCTGAGAGACCGGAATATAAGAGCTGGGCCCCCTCAGAGACCAAGCCCACAGTTTCCATAACTCTGGGCGGGGGTGAAATATCATGCCGCCCGCCTGAGAGAGTAGATCCCTCCTGACCGGGAGCTCCAAAGGAGAGCTGTCCAGGAGAGAAACCAGGTCCGCAAACCATACTCGGGCCGGCCAGAACGGGGCTACTAATAGTAGGCTGACCCCGTCCCGGCGAAGAACTCCTGGTAGCAGAACAATTGGGGGAAAAGCGTACAGACGTGACCTCGGCCACGGCTGCACCATAGCGTCCAACCCCAGAGGGGCTGGATGACTGATGGAGAACCACAGACGACAGTGCGATATCTCGTTGGAAGAGAATAGGTCCGCCTTGGCGCGACCGAAACTCAACCAAAGGATCTCCACCACCTCGGGGGTCTCCATTCCCCCGGCCTCAGCCACTGCCTCGACAGGGAGTCTGCTACCACATTCAAATACCCAGGGAGATACATTGCTTTCAGTGATAGTAACTTCCCTAGGGACCACAGGAGGACCTGACGGGCCAACTTGTAAAGCCGGCGTGACCGCAGGCCCCCCTGACGATTTATAAAACAGACCACCGAAGTGTTGTCTGACTGAACTAGCACAAGATGACCTCTCAGGTCTGCTAGGAAGTATTTCAGAGCCTGAAACACTGCCAACATCTCTAGACAATTTATATGCCATGATAGATGATGGTCCTGCCACAGACCTTGGACTGGACGACCACTCATGACCGCCCCCCACCCTGTGAGGGAAGCATCCATCGTTAGCTTTACGCGACGACAAAGAGCCCCCAGCACAGGATCATTGGATAGGAACCAAGTTTCTTTCCACAAGACCAGAGCACGAAGGCAGCGCCGCGTGACTTTGATCGTGCGGAGTGGATTTCCCCTCGGGGAGAATCCCTTGGTCCTGAGCCACCACCGCAGCGGTCTCATGTACAACAGGCCAAGGTATAACGTTGGACACTGCTGCCATCAAACCCAACAGTTTCTGAAACTGCTTTACAGCGAGTAGCTAGCCTAGCTTTTCTGTTTCAAGGCTGAAGAATCGAAGCAATGCGGGTGACCGAATCCCAAACAACGCCCAGAAAAGTTGTCTCCTGAGAAGGAGATAAACACTTTTCTTCGCGTTCAGCCTCAACCCCAACTTCCTGATATGCGCGAGGACGACATCTCGATGTCGAACCGCCATCTGCTCCGTAAAGTACGGGGAGATAGCTAGACCGAACGGAAGAATGGAAATGTTGAAGTAAGCGTCCTTTAGATCTATCGTGACAAACCAGCCATCGGACCTGATTTGTGACACGACCTGCTTGATAGTGAGCATCTTGAATTGAGCTTCCCTACCGAGCGATTTTATAGGCGCAAATCTAAAATTGGACGCAACCCTCCATCCTTCTTTGGAACGATGAAATATCGGCTGTAATAACCTAGCTCCAAACTGTGAGGAGGAACCCGTTCTATAGCCCCCTTTTGAAGGAGCGTTTTCACCTCTTGTTCCATTACCAGAGCCTGCTCGGGGCCCACACTATGGGCAGAACCCCTCTGAGTTTCGGTGGACGACACCTAAATTGGATCGCATAACCTCTTACTACTGTCTGCAGGACCCACTGAGATATTCTTGGAAGGCTTTTCCAGTCTGCCAAAAAAAAATCTACTAAGGGTACCAGTCTCTCGAGACTGGTCTCTGGTGTAATTTGAGCAGCAAACACAGCGCCCTGTAACGGTGCACCGGCAGGGAACAACTGGTTTGACCGCTCTGAGACCCTCCTCAGAGGGAGCGAGCGTCCCTCGGAAAAGCACTCGCTGGGACAGTCTACACCCCGGCATGAAGGCGGGGTTGGCAGAACGGGCCCCTGAGGGCACCGAGGAAGAATGGGCACCGTAAAAAGAGGTGAACACCTTTCTCCCTCGATGGGACCACCCTCAGTGTCAGAGGAGGCGAGCGTCCCTCGGGAAAGCGCTCGCCGGGACCGCCTGCGCCCCGGCATGAAGGCGGGGTTGGCAGAACCGCCCCCTGAGGGCACCGAGGAAGAATGGGCACCGTAAAAAGAGGTGAACACCTTCCTCCCTCGGTGGGGACCACCCTTAGTGTCAGAGGGGGCGAGCGTCCCTCGGGAAAGCGCTCGCTGGGACCGTCTGCGCCCCGGCATGAAGGCGGGGTTGGCAGAACGGGCCCCTGAGGGCACCGTAAAAAGAGGTGAACACCTTTCTCCCTCAGTGGGGACCGCCCTCAGCATAGCCAATATAACTGTCTTCAAATCAGTTCTATTGTTTTTTTTTTTTTTTTTTTATTATATTATATTTTTTCTCTTTTTTTTTTCAAAAAGCTTGGCTGAGAGTGCCGCGTCTGGTCCCACTGTCCAGCAGGGGGAGCGCGAGACGCGATACTCTGCTTTGCTGCACCTATGCGATGAGCTCGTGGACGGCCGGGGCTGCTCCCGCCCAGCAGCCCCGTGGACGTGAACTTTTAATGGAAGAAACCTTTTAAAAGCTGCTGCCTGCTTCTTTTCTTCCTGAAATTATCAATGACAGTATTAAGTAAGTCACTGAATAACCCCGCAGGGGAGAGAGGATCATCTAGAAGAAAGCTTTCTCTTTCTGTTTCATGTTGGAAAAAATCATTTTACCATAAATCGGCAGCCTGACGCAGTTCTCGAACCACGTCAGTACTGCCTCCTCACTCACGCTCACGTCCTTTAGCAAATCAGCCTGGTATGCCTGCAATATAGACATTGTATGCAGACACGACGCAGCCCGACCTGCCGCCGAATACACTTTACAAAGCCGAAATATTTCATAATGGCTTGGAAGGTAATGCCGGTGCTTTAAATGACAATGCAGCCTCGGAAGAGAGATAGCTCGCAAGCGTATCTTCTACCCGCGGAAAAGCGCCGTCTTTTCTTTTAAAAAACCTAGCCCCCGCTAAATCGGAATATGTGAATGATTGGGGGCTAAAATTATATCAGAAGCCGGCTTCTTCCATAATCTCGACACCTCAGTATGGAGATCATGAAAAAACGGCAAGCACCGGCGTGGAGGTTGCACACGGAAAGGGAGAAATCTTTCATCTAACTTAGATTTAATAACAGATTCCTGCCTAGCCACTGGCCACTCAATGCTTAGTTTTGAGACAGCTCGAGTGAGAACCTCCATGAGCTCTTCGCTTTCGGGAGTGTGAGGTGGCGAGTCCTCCACATCTCCCTCGTCAATACTGCAATTTTTATCTCCTCAGTTTTTAAAACTAACGTTAGATAGTTGCAGTACTGGTGCCTCAGCCCGGGCGGAAGAAAACCGCAGAGTGTGCTTCCAAACCGGGCTGAGACACTGGATCTAACAGGTAAAGGCAGAGATAAGGCAGAGCCCGTCTCTAACCCCGCTGAAAGATCCATTTGCATTCCCCACGATAAGCGTCGCTGCTCAGCCTTGGCAGAAGCGGGACTCAAACCGTGGGGAGCGCGCACCGAGCACTCTCCTCAAAGAGCGCTCGGCGGGAGCGGAGCGTCCATAAAGGCAGACGCTCGCAATGCTCGCAGCCAGCCCCCTCGAGAGCTGACTGGGCATGCTGCACTCCCAAACAAACAACACAAAGAACGTGTGTATCCCCGCCCGTTAGATAGCGCGAGCAGGGAGGAACACACTTCTTAAATGCTGTTCGCTCGCCATAGTCTCTCATACAAAATTGTTTGTGTGGTGTAAATGTGATAACTCCTTCCTAGCAAATACTAAAGACAGACAAAGTGTTTACACTCAGACAGATTCACATATAGCGCGACTGAAGGCAGAGAAGCTGATGCGCTTGTGTTTTTGGGGTGCTTTATAGTTTCCTGGTCGATGACGTCACCCACCTATGACAGTCCGTCTCTCCATTGGGCTGATTCCATACGTGCTTCATGACGCACAACGCAAGGGCGTTCCCACAGCGTTTGACGCAGCTCGAAGTTCCCTTGAAAGGGAAGGACACTTCTCTACTCCATGAGGCCAAGAGAGAGGATTTGTGACTGGCATTGAAGACACACAACTGACACTGGTAGGTCTGTGACATCATGGTAAATGTAGTACGTCCGAATTAGATTCATACTGCACACACTCATACCATATAGAATGTACTTTTTTGGTTGCAAAGCAAATACTTATTCAAAAGAAGTGGGCCTACCTACTCAGCGTGTATATGACATTTCAGACAAAGCCATAGTCTTGTGTGCATTCAGTTCTTTGTCGGTTATTGTACTGTTATTGTATTGTACTAAATTGTAACATACAGAGTTGAGCTGAGCATGTAAAGCAGTGGTCTCAAACTCGCGGCCCGCGGACCATATGCGGCCCGCGGGGTGATATTTCGTGGCCCCCTACTTGACATTAAAGTTTAATGTTAGTGCGGCCCGTCGTTGCGTGTGCCACGTAAAAAAAAAAAAAAGTATCCCTTATGGGCTACCATAGATAGTCTCGTGACAGCTTACGGTGGTTTTGTTGTCAATAGTTGTCATTGACAACCGCAAAACATACTGAGCCAGGAAAAAAATTAGCGCGTCGCTTGCCGCGCGCCTATATTTGAAATAACGAACTTGAGCGCGCAAAATATGTGAGCGCGATATGTGAACAGGCCCCTTGGTGAGCTACCACCAATCAGGCCACGAGCTACTGGTAGCTCGCGAGCGACGTGTTGGAGACCCCTGCTCTGAGAATACTCATTTTGAGCTTGTAGCTAATATGTGTCCAACAGGTTGATAAAAAGGTTTGCTTTGATTTGTGCAACGTCAGTAATTTAAGAAACTATACATGTGTAGAAAGAATTCAATAAGACGGGCAGACATGACTGCAAATATTTGTATTTCAAAAGCAATAACGTGAATTGTTTTTCTAAGTATAATACAAGGAAATGTGCCTTCCAAAAAAAAACATTCAATATCATTAATGTGTTGTATAAATAAAATAAAAAGGACATAAGCAAATATAAGTATCACAAAAATGTGTTGTGAGGAAAAGACAAAGAAAGTTTGTAAAATGAACTTCAGCTGTCAGAAGGACAGCTCATGAAGAACCAATCATGGACAGAAAGTAATGTTCAAATTCAGAGGAACAGTTCAGAAGAAACGTTAATAATAAAGATTGAGAAGATTGGATCAGTTGTGCACCTTTTTTGGAATACTTGAATACTATTTTTCGTGGAATACTTGATGCGGCCCAGCCTGACCCAGACTCTACCTCCAGCGGCCCCCAGTTAAGTTGAGTTTGAGACCCCTGATGTAAAGGATGGTGAACCATTATCCAATATAGTAATAAGGTTGATAATTTATTGATAACTTAACAACAAATTGAAAATCATGATTGGGGCTGTCTTTCCCCAATTAACAGATTGATTGTCTTAATAACAATACACTGTGATAAAATAAATTATATCTGCTTCAGTGGTCTATAGGTTATGATGAAAAATTAAGTTTTTTGTTGGTTTCACTTCATTTTGATGGTCCCTTTTGAACATTCTGAACATTCTGGCATCATAAATAAATTGTGTCCATACAATCCCCCTAACCAATATACAGTACATGAACACTTTTAAAATGCATTTCTGAATGCTGTAGTTACAGCAGCTGCCAGTAGGGGTTAACTACACCATGCTAACCAGCTTCATACTTTAGTCAGAGATCAGTCTGAGAGTCAGATTCTTTCTCATCAGCCCCCCAGCACTATACACTGTCAGGCTTGTCTGGGTGGAGGCTGGGTGGATGGAAAAGGAGGGGTAAGGAAAAGAGGAACTGCCAGTGAAAATTGTTTCAATTAGTCCAAGTGATGGGTGATGCAAGGAACTTCTTCTCTCCACTAGAACAATGGTGTCTACGAGAAACTCCGGCGTTCATTATCCTGAGATCTCTGATCCTCTAAACCCTGACTCGCGCACACAGAGGAATGAGCACGTCTTTACGAAGAAAAGCCGTAAATGCCTTTGCTCTTTAGCAAACACACAGGCCTCTCTTTGGGCTTTCTTTCCTCTTATTTCCTGCTTTCACGCTTCGAGCAGGAGGTATCTGAGACCGACACAAGATTTGCTGGTTTTAGTGGATTTTGACATTTCTGACTCTTCCAGATAGTTTTCCATCAGACGCCGTTTTTTTCTTGCTTTTTGCCTTTTCAGATTTCCATATTTCCCTGATGTCAGGATGAACTCTGTGTGACTATAGCGGATTCCTCTGTTTGTCTGAAGCTCACAGTTACAGCGCCTCTCATTGTGGTGTCTCTACCCACAGCACTTTCACTTTAATGATAATGGCACCATTTTCCCCAAACGTCAAATATCACATTTTTATG
This sequence comes from Tiaroga cobitis, assembly GCA_030578255.1. NCBI lineage: Eukaryota > Metazoa > Chordata > Actinopteri > Cypriniformes > Leuciscidae > Tiaroga > Tiaroga cobitis. The sequence continues at coordinate 25,085,341 of CM060596.1, read as the reverse complement.
TTTTATGTTTGAAACAATTTTGTAATAAAAACGTTCTTTAGATGAAAGTAAAAGGCATTTTGTATCAGGCGACTTTTTCTGTCCTCTCATGTTTCAGGAGTGTGATTAAATATTAAGGGTGTAGTTCACCCAAAAATGAAAAATTTCTCACCATTTACTTACCCTCATGTCGTTTCAAACATATATCACTTTATCTTTCTACTGTGGAACACAAAAGATGAATCCTGGTCGTTCTTTTCAGTATAATGCAGTGAATGAGAAACGAATAAATGTCTAAAATAAAAATATCCTAAAAGTGGTCCATAGAAATGAATCCGGTCTGTCTGTAATCAATGAATCGGTGACAGCGGTTAAGAACCCACTGAATAAGATTGTCTGCAAATAACAGGCTAAATTGTAGTCTGTTTAAGTGATCAGAAGACTTGAAATATAGTACACAAGTTAGTTTTATACTACTTTATTAAAGCTTTTGCATCCTTTTTAAAGCTTGAAAGCTTCAGTTCCCTGTTATATATTACATGCAAAAGAGCAAAACATATATCTTATGGGTTAAACAGTAGTGCGGAGCTTTCAACAAATTATTTTTGGCCATGTACGTTTCAAGCAAATGCACCAGAGTGCATTTTTTTTTCTCAGATTGGGCCTCTGATTAAATGATTTTTGGTTACACTTTATTTTGATGGTCCACATTAGACACTCTACAAACTATATTTTCAAAGTTATTTTCAATAACTTTGAAAATACATGGTTCGGGTTTGTAGAATAAGTTGACATGTACTTGCAAAAATATTTATAGTCAGTATAAAATGTGTGTTGGGGAGGTCATCACAATTAAGTGTTAGCCGACATTAAGAGACTCTACTAATACTCTAATGAGAGTTAGTTGACATGGTGTTGCAAAGTTACTTATAACTAGTAGAATGTCTATAGTGGACCTTCAAAGTGCCATACGCCATCGAATGTGAGCGATTCATTTCCTTCTCTGTGGGCCGTGAGATTTCACGTAGTGAAACTACACAAAGCTTCTAGGTTGCACGTCACACGCATCACACACATGACCAGCGTCGGGCAATAGTGTAGGGCCTATGTGTGACGTGCAACCTAGAAGCTTTGTGTAGTTTCACTACGTGAAATCTCACGGCCCACAGAGAAGGAAATGAATAGTTGAATAAAGTCGTTATTTTTGTTTGTTTTTGAGCACAAAAAGTATTCTCGTCGCTTGATAAACTTAAGGTTGAGCCACTGTAGTCACTTGGACTATTTTAACGATGTCTTTCATAACTTTGGGCCGGCCAGTTTTGATCCCTTAAGAAGCCTATGAAGGAGTGATCCAGCTCTCAGATTTAATAAAAAATATCTTAATTTGTGTTCTGAAGATGAACTGAATCTTACGGGGTTGGAACAACATGAGGGTGAGTAATTGCTGACAGAATTTTCATTTTGGGGTGAACTAACCTTTTAAGGGCCCTTAAAGTGATAGGTCGAACATATTTGTAACACGGAGGCGGCTTTGAAGCCTTGGCTAAATGAAGTATACACGAGACTAGATGATCTGAGATGTCATCACTCTGCTGCAGAATTTCAACGGGATCAACATTGATTCCATGTGATAATATTAAATCTAGAGTATGATTACAACAATGAGTAGGTCATGACATGTGTTGTCTAACTCCAATAGAGTTCAGAATGTCTTTAAATGCTAATCCCAATGCATCTTTTTTGTTATCTACATGTATAGTAAAATTACCAACAATTAGAACTTTATCTGCAGCCAGAACTAACTCTTAGCAAATTAGCAAATTCCTTGATAAAGTCTGTATGGTGCCCTGCTGCCCTGTATATAGTAGCCAGCACAAATCTCAAACGTGATTTATCATTTACATTAGATAATGTTACATTAAACAAGACTTCTCAGTAATTCTGAAGATATTACTATAAATTACAGCAACACCTCCCCCTTTGCCTTTCAGACGAGGCTCATGTTTATAACAATTATTTTGGGGGTGGACTCATTTAAAAGTAATGCAATCGTCTGGTTTTAGCCAGGTTTCTGTCAAACACAGCACATCTAGGTTATAATCTGTGATCAAACCATTAACAATAAGTGCTTTTGAAGTAAGGGATCGAATATTCAGCAACCCAAGCTTTTTCATTTGTTCATTTGTATTATATCTGTTTTTTATTTGTTGAACATCAATTAAATTTTTACCCTTAAATGGGTTTGGGAGTTTTTTTGTATTTCCTAATCCGGGGAACAGACACAGTCTATATGATGATATCTAGGTGAAAGAGTCTGTGATGGGATTTATCTGACCTTTGTGACGTGAGACAGCTAGTAGTAACCAGTCTGTCTGCTTCCTGACCTGAGCCCCAATTCATGTTTGAGCTCTAAGACTATGTGGCGTATTACTAGAGAGAAGAGCAGCACCATCCCAGGAGGGATGAATACCATCTCATTTCAACAGCGTCTGCCCCAAAAACTTTTCCAATTGTCTATGAATTCTATATTATTTTGCAGACACCACTTAGACAGCCAGACATTGAGTGAGGACAGTCTACTAAGTATCTCATCTCTCCGGTGAACAGGAAAGTGGCCAGAGCAAATTACAGGGCCTGACATCGTACTTGCGAGTTCACACACCTCTTTAACGTTAATTTTAGTGATCTCCGACTGGCGCCGACGTGAATAATAATCTTAGAGAATTTACGGTAAACATGTGACTATGGTGGCTGGTGTCTCTATTTTCACGTTCCGTGTAATAGAATCGCCAATAACTAGGGCACTTTCAACAGGATTCTCAGTGGGTGTTTCACTGAGTGGGGAGAATCTATTTGTTATGTTAATCGAAGCGGAAGAGCGGTGTTTTGTCCCGCGACTACAGCGTCTCACGGTCACCCAGTTTCCCTGCTGCACGGGCTCTACAATCGGAACCGAACAATGTAAAGAATTCACTAAGCTAATCGCATCCAAAGCAGTATCTAAAGCCCTTGCATTCTTACTATCCTCTATTAAAGTTTAGATGTGTGTCTCTAGTTCTGAAATCTTCTCCCTGTATTTATCACATGAAAAGCCCTCTGTGCTGACAGAGAAGGCTATGCTATACATGTGACACGAAGTGCAAGTGACAAAAACAGGAGAAGACATTACTCACCGTGTTTGTTGACTGATTCTACTTATCACAGTTGTTTGATAGACTCGTAAAAAGCGCAAGCGCGCGAATGAGAATGAAAAAGATGGCAAGCACGGATGGCAGGTTAACAGGCTAGCGAGATACTAGCTTGTTGTGCTACGATTTAGATAAAAGCTAGCGATGTCAGATCAATGTGATAGGCAATATTAAACTATATCTATTATGTTGATGAGTAATTTGTATTTAGCAATATAAACAAAAAGGAATGATAGTAAATAGAGATTCAAAACAGAAAGCTATACGGAGTTTACAGACCAAAGGCAGACAGGAGCAATCGATCAGCAGCAAAGGCAGACAGGAGCAAACCCGCAATCCTTTGTGAGATTAACTTTTTTAAGTTTAGTTTGTGCCATGGGTGTTAGGCATCATGAAAGTAGCTCGGCTTTTAGCGGTATTCATCGCCATAGTAACTTCGGATCCACAGCTAACCTGCGCCAGAGCATGTTATGTTCTGGGTAAGAGATCACAAAACAAATTTGGACGAATCAGCTTGACATGTCTGATGTAATAAAAGTACTCCCCCAGTTTCTACTCCAAATTAAAGGTCACTAGTTAAAGATTTAGTTGAAGACAAAATCAGAGCAATGATTATTTAATATAATTATTATTTAAGCAATAAGGTACAAGTGGCTGTGCTGTATCATGAATAAATCTCGGCTGAAGGTGTCAGGTGTGGGGTTGAGGAGATGAAGCGAGGACTCAATTGCAGGAAAATGGGTCTTTATTAACTATTAAAAATACAAACCAATGCAAACAAAACTACCCCGTAGGGGAAAACAAATGACTTGACTGACTTGACTTGACTGCCTTGACACAAGGGGGTAACACACCAGGTACATACGACAACGAAACAGCACAGGACTGCAAACACAGGGAGAATAAATAGGGAGACCAAACAAAGGAGGTAAGGAGGGAGGACAGGTGGGGCAAACCAATCAATAATCAGGTAACAAGATGGGAGGGGCTAGACAATCAACAGGAGAGCACATGGCACAAGGAAACATACATGACAAGCCATGTGCTCACACCAAACATGACTTGAACACAAGCACATGGCCAGTAAAACAAATCACCAGCCATATGCTCACACAAAACAAGACAACATGAAAGCACACAGCTAGTGAAAACAAGCTGCGTGCTACACAGCACAAGACAAACCATGAGTGTCAGGGCTCTGTCACAAAACCAAGAAATAGACAAGACAGAAGTGACAGAAATAGACTCAAACTGTCTGCAACCCCTTCAGCCGTGACTTATTCACGATACATACAGCACTAGCTCGAGTACCTTATTACTTTATAAAACGGTTACCACACAATACAATTATTAAAGCCAAAATATATATATATCAATGCAACGTTCATGAAATAAAATTAGTAAAAGGCAAATACTGCAGTCAGTCAGTCAATGGAGGATACTTTTATTTTGAAAAGACTGAAACTTTTTGTGAACACAGAGCAAGACACAACTGACAAATGCTTTGACTAGCGCTGTCAACGTCAGGGCACGGGAAAACCCATTAACTGTTAAAGACAAGAAATTGCAGCAGACATTCAAACAGATTTTTTTTTTATTTTTATTATGAACATAGGACTGACCTGAAGGAAAATGCTATATCTAAATGCAGGTAATACACTTCCTTACTCTACCTCTCTTTCTATAACCGTGTTTTATCGTGAATAAAACAGCTATTGACCCATCAGAGTCAAGGACTTTAACTAACCATTTTATAAATATGATTTATATACTTTTTATGGCCTTCATCCATTAGAAACAAGCAATTTTAGTTGAACAATTATTATTAAGCATTTAGTTCAAATATATGAAGATTATATGTATGGATATGGACAAGATTTCTCGCTGTGTAAATGCATTTTACATAATTTTAGATTACATTTTATCAGCAGAAGAGAGAAATAAATTGCGTACACTCTCTTGTGAGAAGTGAATCCCAGTTTCTCAATGTTTCAAGGCATGTGTTTTGCTACTGATTTCACATTTTCATGTGCACACGCTCCATGAACTCAGGTTCAAAGCCTGAGTTGACAGATTAAGTTGATGATCAGCATCATATACCAACAAATTCTGATGGGATTGGTTTGGTTTTGTCAATTGGTTTGCTCCCCTGTATGCCTACTTGTCTGTGTTCTTTAGTTTGTTTCCATGGGTTTTTATTGTTTGAATAAGTTGTATTACCTGTTTCTTTTTTCTTTGATTTGGTTTGTATTTGTATTTAACACACTCACTCATTGCCTGGCCTTGTTGTTGAAATGTTTGATGGACTCATCTTCTGCTAATCTTCAGTTATAAATAATTAACTGTATGTTTGCTTACCTGTTGTTTAGGGACATTTTTGGACATTTTTTTTGATACTTTGCCTGTGTTAATGCAAACTGCATACATTTGGCACGGGTGTGTATTTTTATTGTAATTTTACTATTTTAACCCATTAAAACTGCATTTTTTTTATCCCAGGGCCATTTAAATATAAAACGATGCTATCTTTTTTAAGAGGCTTTCATTCTTTTGGCAAGGCTTCAAAATTAAAATGTTTACTATTTTTTATCAGATGGTGCCATTTTTTTCAGGTTTGGTCTATAAAGCAAATTCTCGCTTTATTCCTGTTTTCTGCTTCGGCATATTATAGAGCCAAGAGCCAAACGATATTTTTGTGGGTTTGTTGGTATGGATGTCAGAGTGTGGTTGGTATATGTCTAATAAAAAAAAAAAAAAAAAAAAAAAAAATATATATATATATATATATATATATATATATATATATATATATATATATATTTATTTATATGTGTGTGTGCATGTGTGTGTTTGTAATATTGAGAAAGGAAAAACTCAACTGTGATTCTAAAATCCAATCACTGTGTACACCAGTGGAGTTTTGCTGCATGGCAACTAATGGGGAAAGTATGTTACTGCGCCCAAACAAAATCTTACTGAAAGCTCATTTTTTGAGATATCAACCTCAAATTTGGAATACAACTTATTTATATGAATACTTTTTGATTATTCTTTGATTTTCTAGTCGTTTTTGAGTTCAACTTGTTTTATAAAATATATATTTTATATAAAATAATGTTCATAAATAATTTTCATAAACTTAAACCTATATAACTTTTTTTTTGGATTGACTTATTCATTATTTTTACTTCAGCAATAATCTGCCAAGGGTCTTCTTTAAAATGATACCAAACTTAAGTCTGTGCTCCCAAGCTTCAAATTTTTATGACGATTTTTGATGTGGACATTTTTGTTCTCTATGGAGCTATGTGTAACTTTTGTTTTAAATGAGGCACAAGGGTTTACAATCTGCCTATGAATTACAAGATAAGTGACTCTGAGAATGTTGAGTTGTATATTTACCCGTAATACTTAACTGTGCCTGTGTTAATGGATGATCTGGACTGGAAGCCAGAAGCAATTCTGTCTTCTGTTTTTCAAAAAATGTAAGTTGAGGAGTATATTAAGGAGTTCCTGTAGTATTGCCACCTGACATAATGGGATGATCATACTCTGATTGACTTTTTTTGAGTAGGCTGGATAACAACATCAGCCTAGTGTTGTCAGCGGGAGACTCTAGAATGACCATGGCACAATATTTGGACATTGTGCTGCTGTTGTGTGGCTCATCATAAACTGTCGGTGAGGAGGATGACGGCTCCACTCAGCAGCAGCCCTCCCAGTTCACTCTATCCTTCATGATGTGCTTGATCATCTACCAGAACTAGATCCAGAGCCAGAGCTGGTGCCCGCCACAAACCCAGAGCCGATGCCCTCTACGGAGTGCCTGGAACCGAAGCAGTCTGAGCGGTCTGACCAGGTGTGTAAGACGGTTCATATACAGTATCTGTGCCTATGAGAATCTTGGTGGAACTAGGTGAGGAAATTGGTGGTAATCTTCAATCCTACAGCAGTGGAGAGTTATGTGTCCTATATAGAAATAATAAATGTCTTGGGATGAATCTGAAATTTGGGATGAAGCCATTTGTAGTGGTGTCTGAAACCATAGTTGACGTTGTTGAGTGTACTCATTCAATCCCACATTGCACCGCAATAATAAGTATACAGCAGATGTATGCTCAACGGCGGTTCGAATTTACTCACTCGCTTTCATTCACTCATTCAAGTGAACTGTATTAGTGGACTAACATAGGGAATATTGATTGAGGGTTTAGGGGGTGATTTCGGATTCGGCCCATCGACCAGTGGGCTCCACCTTGGCTCCTCACTCCCTCTGGTATCATCACCCCTATGGCTCCACAGGGCTTCCTCCGACTTCCGGGCCTTCATATGTGACTCGTGCCTCCACCCTTTGGCTTTGCAGGGCTCCTCCTTCCCTCTTGCTTCACCTCAGTCCTTTGTTGCTCCGCCTCAGTTCTTCCGGCACCCTGTCTTCACATCGGCCGCTCATCCCCTCAGCTATGCCTTGGTCTCCAGGACCCTCTGTGTCGTCCAATCTCTGTGGCTCTTCTGCTATGCCTAAGTCTCTACATCCACCAGCTCTGTCTCGGTTGGTAATTCCCCCGGTTCCGCCTGACATCCCCACCACCATGACTCCACCGTGGGCCTGTATTCTGGTGCTTCTGCTTGGGGTCACTCACTGGCTCCTCCCACTGTCATACTTGCCCTGGTTTCACCAGGGGGTTGTCAGGGTTATGTTTGGTGTCTTTGTGCTTTAGTCTCGAGTTCGCCTGTCTGCCCATCTATCTGTGTTCTTTAGTTTGTTTTCATTAAGTTGTATCACCTGTTTCTTGTTTGTATTTGTATTTGACCAGCTAACTTGCACTCACTCATTATCTGGCCTTGTTGTTGAAATGTTTGATATACTCACCTTCTGCTAATCCTCAATTGAAAGGATTTACCTGTGCCTGTGTTATTAATGGATTATCTGGACCTGAAGCCTTGAATGAAGTTTAAGTTACCCGTTTTCTGCTAAGAACATTCTTCTGAGTTCTGTTTTGTGATATACTTACCTTTTTATTAATAAACTCCCATGCCTGGGTTCTTCTATAGTCTGCTTGTTGTTACACAGATTGTATTGATTTTAAATTTTATTGGGTGGTCTTTTATTTATTTATTCTCAATGGCAGTAAAAGTTGTATAGTATCTGGTTAACTTTTATAAATTATTCCGAGTTCACCGTGAGACGATGTTTGAAAAACTATTTCCTCAAAGGGAAGACACAGAATACAGCAACAGGCACACATTATTTGACAGTGTTATTTTGTATCAAACTGGAATAGATCTGGTTTTGTGTAGAGTATAACAACTGCTAATGTGTGACGGTCCAAAGGAGCATAAGGCTATTATGTGTCTAACTGAACATCATGTTAGTAAATACACATGTTTTATTTAAATGTCTTGTGTTCAGGTTCATTTGCAACAGCTGTAGGCCTACTAGCAGTGAGAGTGAAATGGAGGCATGTTGAATATTTCATCTGAGACATGGAGGAGAGGATTTTTTGACAACAAACAGCACTTACAGTTGTGTAAGTGAGAAATTCTGTGGCAGAATCTTGTTCATTGGACCAGACTAGACACAGAAAAAAAATGCTGTCCTTGAGACAGCTGCCATCGATTCAGCACTCCTTCCGTGAGGATTTGCGGTGTAAAAGTAGCATGTTACCAGCTATTACTCCTGCAGATACAAACATTAAAATTACATCACTGTCAATCCCAATGCAATGTAAGAGACATAATATAGAATATGTTTAAGAGAGCATCTTATCAAAATAATGTTTTATCAAAATGTTTCAAGTTTAAATGTTTCTAGGGCAACATAGCTGTCCATCTTGGGATTCCAGCAAGTCTCCTTCTGCTCATTTTACTGCAGATACACTACAGGCAGAATAGAGATAATTAGTTTCATTGCCTAAATTAGTCTTCAGAGAGAAAATTGCGTCATTACCAAATTAATCTACAGATTTAGACTTTTAGAGAGATACTTTCTGTTTAAGAAATCTGGAAATAGGGGAGTTTTCACAATGGGTGAGAGTTTATGCATGGAATGAACACATACCTTATTAATTTTTCATTCCTCACAAACAGTAATGGAAGCAAGCAGAAGGTTCAGAGTTTGGAACCTATCTGAATTGATTTGGCTCATAATTCATAATTGAGCAGCTAACGCATGGAAAAGTATTTCATCACACTGCATTGTGGTGACAAAGCTTTTCACAAGCAGCGGGTGACTTTTTTTGTGTCCTCGCTGATGGTTGGGTGGCATCTCAACTGATTCTGTGACAGAGCAGATTCAAATGATTTAGTTTGGAGTCAGAAGCACCCTGGGAAATGCTGTCCTAAGATGTTTGACCTCAGTGTTGTGAAATGTTCTCTAGTTCTCTGGTCCTTTTGTTACTTTGTCATTGCGAAATCACTGCTATTATGATTTATTTTGAAGAAAAAATTACTGTTATTTCTGAATCGATGATATGGTCATAGAAGACTATGGGGCATTGGAGGTCCAGACTTTAAATTTCCTAAAATAACATACATCGTTTGAGCTGTCAAAATGTGTATGATTATGTGCATTTCAGGAGAATTCATGGTAACACTTTACAATAAGGTTCTACAAAAGGTAATTAAATAATAATATTAAAAAATAAAATTTAAAAACACAAAACTTTACAGCATCTTGTTAATGTATACACTGTAAAAAAAAAAAAAAAAAAAGTTAATTTACAGGTAATGCCCTGTATTTTTTTTACAGAATTTTGCCGTTTTTTCATTATACAGTGAATACCTGTTAATTTACAGATTTTTGCTGTAATTTAAAAGTCCACTATTATATTTACAGGTAATTGTTTGTATTTTGGTTTTACATAAATTTTACCGTTTTTTTAAGGAAATTGTCTGTATTTTTACAGGGTTATGTGTAATTATACATTAAAAATGCAGTACTATTTTACAGATTATTTCTGTGAAATTAGAAAACAAAGAAAATAAGGTATAACTGCAGAAATCAGCAGTCATTTAACATGTTGTCCTTGAAGATCATTAAGCATGTGGGTGTCAAAGTGAGGTCTTTTTTAAGGTTAAATAATTGTATTTGTATACAGTAGGTATACAAACAGTCTTTTAAATTTTGTCTTGCAAATATAAAATCTTTATAGTCATATAGCAATAAAGTCTTGCAAATCTTTCAGACCGTATTTTAATCTTGTCTTGCAAATGTGCTCATTTTGATAATCCTTTGTATTATTCTCCCCTAATTTCATGTTATGTGTTTTATGAATATTTTTCCAAATCTGCGTTGCTGCACACATTGCATGGCTGTGTCCGAAATCTCCACTCAAACCACTAGGCCTACTCCCTAACCCCTATGTAGGGGGTAGGGAGTAGAGCACTATATAGTGAGCTCACCAGCATAATAGAAACACCACTTTCGGACACTACTCGATCGTCTCTCGGCGCCGTTGATTACGGCATTACTGTCGCACTATTTAAACGCACCATCATCTGTCAGCTGGTGCCGAGCATAGACAGTAAAAGAAATGGACACAGCGACCCCATTGATTTCAACGGAGAAGACTTGAAGCCCGATTTTTGCACTTCCTGTCTGATGTCTGAGCGACTGCGCAGGCTCAAACTGAGCGTGACGACAGTCTGGCAGTTGAAAATCTTCTAGTAGCTGTGCCAAGAAAAATCTGAATCACCTAATTCCTCTAAAACGTTGTTGAAATATTTTGTCCCGTTGCTTTTATGGACTCTCTATTTATGGGCTTCTACCTTGACTTTGTGCCTTTATGTCCCCCTGATTGCCTCATAGACAGTAAAAGATTGCCGCGAGCTTCTCCTCCTGTCTATACGGTAATGTCTCTATTGTGCGACAGAAAGTCCCGTGGTTATGACGCAATCTTTAGCCTATTTTTACAAAAACGGCATCTACGGGGTCGTAACGTAAGATACAAAGTAATGGAGCATTTTATACATTGTCGTGTTTCTTTAGAAATAAATAATCTACAAATTAAGCCTTTGGACGCCTCAGATGTAAAGTTATTCGCTGTCAAAGTGACGCCAAAATGAATGGGAGTCAATGGGATGCTAACAGCAGGTGAAGTTCTGCTACAATGGCGGCTCCCGCAAGGCTTCAACTTCCGGCTGATGGATTACCCCCTTGGTGCCGAGCCAGCTCTGGGCTAAATAGATTTTTTATATATAAATACATTACATTATATTGAGCTTATTTCTCCAAAATTGTAAAATTAAAAGTCATTTCTGCCCATTTCTGTTATAATGCGTCACTCCACACATGATTATAACTTATAAACATAAATAAAATTAATACACATATTTTCATATATTTTCATTTTCGCACCACACCGTTTTCTCTTGCCTGTCGACATAAAAAAAAAAAAAACAGATCTACATTATCAAATATCTTGCTCATAATACTCTTATTAAAACAGCTTTGAGACTCTGTGGAGATCCCACTCAATATTTATCTTTTTTGTTTTTTCGTGATTCAGAAGATTTCGCGGATTAGCAAAAGAAACAGGATTTCTAGACAGAAAACGAACATAACTTACATTTGTATGACAAATTCGTATTGTCGCGCTGCTCTCCTTGACGTCCATCCGCCATTTTTGCGATCAGCGCAATGCATGATGGTATGTAGGGATTGGGTTAGTGACCATCGGTTGTACACTACTTTTCAAAATGCATTCTGGGCAGTGGCGGAACTATACATGGGGTGGCCAGGGGGTGGCCACTGCTACTTTCAGGGGTACACAGTACACACACACAGTGGAAAAGCTTGTGGAAGGAATTGGGTCACTCTGTTTGTGTCTATAAGTGTTGAACATCCAAAATATTTGCAGAAAACAAAGCTGAAGCACCAAGTAGATAAGATACTGCGTGTCTGTTATGAACTGCTGCATTTATTTACAAAAAATCTCACATTTACAAAAAAAAAAATGTTTTTATTTTTTTATTTTATCTTTTATTAGATATAGCAGGCATCAAGCAGACATGTCCTTGAAAAAGTTAAACAATTTTATTGCCCATCAATATAAAATCTTATCCTGGGAAGATTAAATACAACATAATTCTTTCTTTATAATAATTTATAATAATTCTAATTCTAATTCTAATAATTCTAATAATTCTAATAATTCTAATAATTATAAAAAAAAATGTTGTGTTCATTTTTGGGTGAACTATCCTTTTAATCTGGCAAAATCATCTCAACTTAAATTCCTGAATTGGGTATGTGATTGACTGCCTGTGTCTGGTAGATGCTCTGACCGGTTGCTGGTTCTGAAGTCGGACCACACTGACTCTGACTAGCCAGTGGTGATGCAAGGGCTGGGGGGTCTGTTTGCACCTGATCTGCCTGTTAGTCCAGTCATTTTAAGCCAAAATGGGGGTCAACCTTGAACAAATTGCAACAAGCAAACTCATCTGATTTTGTATCCTCAATATGTCCTGAGTAAGGAAAAAAAAGTCCCAAAGAATCCCATTAGGGAAAGTTTAGGAAAAAAAAAAAAAAATATAGCCTATTCATTCATAATCTAATTACGTATGTGCTAATTTGCATAAATACCACAACAGATCTAAACATTGGGTCTAGCCAGGTGAAAATTCTTGTTCTTGTTGAATCTTGTTGACACATAACTGTAAAATACTTCATGTTAAAAATTTAAAATATGATTCCAATCATATTCATATTCTAATCATCATCCAATTACCAACATTTAACTCTTTCTCGCCAGTATAAAAAAATGTGGTTTTGGTAATTTTCACAATTTCATGGCACCCTAGAATATTTTGTTGTATGAATATCTGAACATACCAAAAGAAAGAACAAACCCTGTGCTTTTAAAACAAAAACAAAAAAATAATGTTATTCTAGCTTCGTGCGTCTTTTTTTTTAATCAACACTTGAATGTTGGCAAGTTTCATAAAAAGCAACATGAGCAAAATGCTGAGAAAATCGCATTTTTATCAAAGACTACATCTAGATGAGATTCATAATGATGATCAAAACACAGTAGATCGAGTCGATCAACAACCTACACCCATAAAGCTTCATAGTCCCATAGTGATCGCATTATGATATCGCTTGTTTCTGCTCTTCTTTGCCTGCGTTTTGATCTCCTATCCTCACATTAGCTAGAACATTTGTGTAACGTACTACACACGGCAAGGTACTGTATATGCGTGTATTAGGCCTAATGTAGGCTATTGGGAGCAAACCACCCTGATGCTAAACCTTAAAAGCTTACTTCAAATATGATGTTTTCCTATTCGGTGAAGTTCGGTATCTTGCAACCATGTCTCGTCCTCTGCTCGTCCGTTTGAAAACTGCGCGCGCCGCGCTGCCGGCGAACGTAATTTTTAAAAAAACAAATCAGCATCAGCAACTGCCAGTAGCAAATAAAATTTTGGGGTGGCACCCGGGGTGGCCAATCGCATGTCAGGGGTGTCCAGTGCCACCCCGGACCCCCCTCTGGCTCCGCCACTGATTCTGGGATACATTGAGTGGACTATATAGGGTATAATAATCATCACTATACATTCAGACAGCACTACAAAATGGCGAGCTCACTATATAGTCCACTATATAGTGAGTAATGGGATATTTCGGACCCAGCATATGACTTTGTGTGCGTGCGACTGTGTGTGTGTGTGTGTGTGCTCGCGCGCGTGCACGCAATGACGCAGATTCAAATTATCCGCCAATACTTTTCCGTTGCTTAGTCCCGCCCACCACAACGGTTAGCTGTTTGGACCTTGGACCTGTGTCAAGGGCAAGCGGGAGATTTGAATTTAGTCTACGGTTGTGAAGTGGATTGTTTGCGATCACAGTTGTTCAAAGCTATAATCGTATTCGTCAGGAGCAGCCGTAAGCAGGAGCACTGAACACATGAGTTATGTTAACGTTACAGTCCGGGTGTCAGTCAGTCCGCTCGGAAATAACGCGCCCTTTTTCAGTGAGCTTGGATGTCACAGCGGACATCTTCATGCCAAGCAACCGATCACCGGCTGAGGTAAGAGTCTCATACTATAATGTAAACGATATTTTTATTACATTTGTGTTAATTTACAGTTTCCAAGGTAACGTTAGCATTCATAAATGTTCAGTCATAACTGTTGCCGAGAGCTAGAGGGCAAAACACTGCAGCATGCCTTTCAATTTTCCATCTGTTTTAAGAAAGATCAGTTGAACATCTCTAAAGACCTAAAACAAGCTTTAGTAGACTTGTTATGCGAATCAAAGTCCGTCCAATTTTGTATAAAATCTTCGTTATAATAGTCAGTCAATCAATCTCTTAAACGGCGGGACATTTTGAAACACTGTCTGGAAGCTGAAACTCTTGTCTTAAAAAAAACATCCTTGATTTTATTATAGTAAAATTGTAGTAACCACGTTTTTGGCAGATTTATTACCAATTTAATAACTACAGTTTTACTAAAAATGGACCTACCTTTTTGTTTGTTTGTTTTCTTAGTAACTTTAGCTAAACCATGGCTAATTTTGAAATGGTTAACGTGACTAAGTTATCTATATCAAGAATGTTAAGAAATCGAATTCAGTTCTGTAACGTTACTTGTTAATAATACAGCGAAGACTAAAGTATAAATATAACATAATTAACCCCTATGTGTAACTGATGCTGCTAGGTCACGGTAAATCATATTCATTTTTAATTTATATGTAGCTAAAATCAGCTCAAAACATACTGGTAACCTTTCCTGCTCAGCTTCCAGATCATAGTCAGTTGAGTTTTTGCACTGTACCAATGCAACACATTCTGACATGTGTAAATGTAATACTGAGTTTTAAAATAACTTTTTTTTTTTGTGTGATTTCAGGTCCTGTGGAAAGCAGATGATCATGGCAAACAAGGTATGGGAAGAATTAACTTAAAAAAAAAAGTAATGACGAGTCTTCTGATTTCATGTGATTGCACTAAAAGTGTGCACAAGGTTTGTTTTTGCTACAGTAAGACCACGATTGTGTTAGATTCCACCCATCTATTGTTTTTTTGTTTTATTTTTTTGTAACTAGGCTCTGTCGTTTAGATTTAGAAACATGGCTTTTCCTATCACTGCTATCTTAATGACACACATCTCTACCTTTCATTCCAGCCAGATGATCTGACGGTTGCTGCTCGCATCTCGGCCTAACTGATGGAACATTCTTGCTGGATGAATGACCTTCACCTTCAACTCAACTTTGCCAAGACAGAACTGCTTTATGGTTTCAGTCATCCTGCTGATTTGCCTGACACCATTAGGAGGATCAGGCCCTTCCTATCGGAGCTACACAACTCCTGGTCTAAGCTCTTGCTCTATCCAGACTGGATATTTTAATTCTCTCTGGACAGGCCTTCCAGCATCAGTCAAACCTCTGCAACTGATCCAGATGCTGCAGCAAGAGTGCTCTTTAAAGGTTGCCCTATACATAAACTTTAGATCTATGTGTCCTCCAGAAGCTTGTGTTCTGCAAATGAACGGCGCCTTGTGGTGCCATCATCCCAAAGAGACACAAAAACACTTTCTTCAATGACCTTTACCTGGACTGTTTCCAGCTGGTGGAATGACTGGCGCAACTCAACACATTTTCAAGAAACTGCTAAAGATCCACCTTTTTCATAAACACTTGCCCCAATAATATTAAATCTTTGTTTAAAAAAAAAAACAAAAAAAACTTGCTCTGTGTACTGTGCTAGACTAACTGGGACTTGTGTCTACACTTGTTGCTTCTATCGTTATCTTAATTGGTAAATCACTTTGGATTAAATGTAACTGTAAATGTTTAAAAAAAGTTATATTAGACTATAAAGGTATACACCAATTGCCTTTTAATGTGGATAATGTTACATGTTCTAAATGATATACTAAGCTTCTATTTCCAATTAATCACTTATCTTGATGTTCAGTGTTTGTTCAGTTAGTAATACTGTAAATGTGCAGGTATTCTGTACTCATACATTTAGTTAATTAACAGAAAGTGACTGTAAATTTGCTATTATTAAGTACTTAAATGGAGATTGGATCTGTACAAATAAAAAATAAAACTAAATTTACAAACATTTGTATTTTAATTTATGCATTTTTATACATCATTGCATTGTTATTTAACACAGAAACACTATATATTAAAAGATAATTACTGTAGATAGACAGCATTATATAAAATAACTTTACAAAACCCTAAATTTACAGTTTAACCTGAAAGTTAAATGTCTTTTTAATGTAAATTGACATCATTTATTAATTTTTCCACGGTTTAATAAGCCATTATCAACAGTAATATACTGTAATTTAAAGGCACACTGTGGAACTTTTGGCCTCTAGTGGCGCTCGACCTGTAATTTTCCCCTGGAGGCCACAAGCGCCGCAGCACTGTCGCAAAAGTCAACAAACAGTTAACTGGTCAGCCTCCCGTGTCTTTAGATTATGTGTGTGCAGAGAGTAGTTGACTTTTTGGTTGAAGAAAGATAATCGATTCACTATTGAACAAAATAATTATATAAATATAAGATTAATAATATAAATTATATAAAGAAAATAAATTGAACAAAAGTACACAGAAAACAATGTGTGATCAGGTAAGTCGAATAGACAAGGGTTGCTCAATTCTGCTCCTGCCGATCGTCTGTCCTGCACAGTTTTTCATCAGTTTGATGAAATCGTGTAGTCGGGAAATCGTGTAACAAAACTGATGTAACTCACAACATACTGCCGTTATTTGTAGGCTTCAGTTTGTTTGTCCTTTTACACACATACAAATATGAGCTGAATGCAAAAAAATAACAGCAGTATGTTGTGACTTATATCACTTATAGCATCCTACTAGCTACCAGATTGATAATTCGCTACTCTACTAGCATTCCTTGATACATGAAGTTAAATGGAGGACAAGATAGATTCCGTAACATGGCTAGACAGACAACAAATTCGAAAAAATAGAGATATTGTGCAAGCGATATATATTAAACTTACTAAGTTGGTCCAAAAGCATAACGGCCAGGTCAGCATCGGTCGGGCACCCCTCCTCCTCCTTTAGCCAGTGAGCGAACGCTGGACCAATGTTGATCCTCGTCCTGGCTTTTAGTTTATCACTCTCCCTTTTTCTTTTTTTTGTGTCCTCTTACAAAATCTTTGCCTTCTTCCGAGTAACTGTTGGTTCAGCCATGACGACAACATGCAGACGGCAATCAAATGCGAGTTGAGCTCTCACGTTAGAATTTGGGGAAGTGACGTATGCCGTAAACCGGTCGAATTTTGTAGTTCTTTTTGTGCTCGGGTTCCTACCCGCAACCCGAAGTTACATAGTGCTAGTAAAAGCGATACAGACACCTTCAGGCTACGGCAGACATGTCATTCAACTTATTGCAAGTCGATGTACCATCTCAATGGGTTTTGGATATATATTATAAAGGTTGAAAAGTTCCAAAGTGTTTTTTACAGTGTACTGTTAATGTAATTGCTTAGTTACTGCATACTATGTTATCATTCAATTCTGATGATAAAATGTATCAGTATGTAGTAACTAAAGTCGGTAATAACTACGTTAATCCAGATTAACAAACATGAATTTGCATCAATGCATTTTACCTTGGTCTCCATAATGTTTTGTAAAAGTAAGCAAAGAACACACAAAGAAGTGCCATGACGTTCAAAAAAGTGCCCATTTTGACTGTGCATGATTTAAGAAACAACAGGTGGTGCATTATTATTTTTTGTTATTATGATTGTGATAACATGAAATAACATGAAATGAATGATCCAAGTACTGTACCATACTGTACCATCGATACATTGTCCAAGTCAATGCATTTATTTTCCAAAATATGCAGCAATTCCCTGACATGTTCGCCTCATGTGGCATCATGTACACAGAGCATAGGCCACAATAAAGCCTGGGTTTGTGAGGTTATTGCTTGCCCACTAAGTTCGATGTGACCAGATGGGATGTTTTGTTTGATGGGCCTCCCTCGCTTTGTCACACACAATGACAAGTCCCTGCCCCCCCCCCCCCCCACAACCCCCCCCGCCTCCTGATGCCTGCCTTCATTGTTAGGCTGTTAAGGAGATTGGGTTGGCATTTACTGCATCTGTAGCAGTGTCAGTTCGCGTATGAGTGTGTTTGTGTCAGGCGGGAGAGGCCCCTGCTCTGCTCCTCACGGCTCTGGCCTGCTCACCCATATGGACGGCCTGATCAAAGGCAGCTGAAGCAGGCTGCAGCACAGGCGCACTGACAGGAGAGCGAGAGGGAGCTGCATAATTGACACGGCCCCTCAAAACCCCGAGCCTCACAGCACACCGGGTCTGCACACACAGCACATAGCAGCAGAACGCCTACTAAACAAGCTCAATATTCACACTTACCAGACTGATTACGTATCATATATACAACAGCAAGTCATTAGGAAGTGTGTAGCATACGATGCTCTAATGGATTGTTATTGCATGACGTAAACGAGAAATCTAAACTCTGACATTAAGCATTTGCTCGTTGCACATGCCTGACAAACAAGCCCTTTAAAATGCATGTTTTTGGGCCCCGTGTCACCCTGCACTCTCTCCTGCTGAATGGTGTCTATTTTGGCTCCAGACCGGTGGTGGTTGCACATCACTGGCTGTCTGTTCTGAGAGGAGAAATGTCAGAAGCCTCCGGTGGAAGCCATTCCAGCTCCTGCCTGCCACCCCGTCACATGCCTCCTGTAAGGCAAGAGGTTTGCCAACTTGCCCCACATTAATCAGGGCCCTCTCGCACCATTAGCCAGTCAATCATTTTCTGGGGCTGAGCCAGGCTGCTAGCCTGTGCAGCATCTTAGCCCAGCCTCTGATTGGCCATTTCCCTATAACATTCAGGGATTCACCAACTGAAAAGTATGGTCGTGCCAAATTGTTGCATATTTATGAAGCTTATTTTATTTATATTTTTTGGGCTGTTTAAAGTAGCCTACTGCATGCACTTCTGTGATGTGATTTAATTGTTTAACCCTTGAAAGCACTTTTAACCATGTGAAACCTGACATTCAAAATACTATTTTTATTTCTTTTTTTGAATGGAACTGTTTATTGAACCTTTGGACAAAAAAAAGTTTACATGTGTATTTTTTGTTAAATTGCACATGGCTTTTATGGTTCATCAGATGAGATTTTGATTGCTTGTAAAATAACTGAAAAACATATTTGTTATAGTCGACCAGATTGATTACATAAACTGCTTATACAGTTTTCATATATCAGTTTTCACTCTATATCTCCCAATAATGTCTTAATAAGATTATATATAAATGCTTTGTTTGATGTATCATATTTGATCAATTTGAACGTTTTTCAAAAAAAGAAAAGAAAAAAAAGAGTGGATAATGAAGTACACAAGATGCTTCAGTCCAGTAAGTGTTCATCTTGAACTATGACTAACAATATAAAATGTATAATTACATTTAATTTATTTTTAAAAATCATTAAAGATTTTACAGCAAAAAGACGTGTAATGACCTGAAAGAGGACATTTTTAGAATTAAAAGACCATTTACTTTCTAAAATAGAATGAACTATGAATGAGACAACATAAGGCATGTAATAGATAGTGTACAACAGGTTTTTCAGCAAAGTTTTTGATCATTTTAATATTTAGAGACCTTTAAAAATGTGCTTATCAAATATGATACAGGAGGCTTTATTGGTTTAAGATGTTTTGCATTTTAACCTCTGTGCAATTAAAGGAATCTATACACACCTAGAAATATTTTTTTTTACATTCACATTAAAACCATTAAAATCTTATCTTTTTATGTCATTTCTTTACATTATATATATATATAAAAAAAATCATAATGTAAGGTGAACAGCGCCTGCTGTGAACAAGATATTTCAAGTTTGATATCCATTCACTTGTTCCACGGCGTGCTGTTACATACGGATGTGCATTTATCTGTGGAGTTTTGACCCCTGGGTTTAGTATCAGTGATGTGAAGTGTTTTAAAATGGGGTGAAGCTGTTTTACACAGATTTGGTAGGGGCAAGATAGTCTGACTAGCCTTTTGTGTGTGAGATAAGGGTTGCCTGGCGTGCTCAGGAGGGGGAGTGGGAGGGGAGGGATCACGCTCCTCACTACAAAGTAAGAGCCCAGGATCCAGGCTTAAGGGACCTTCATCATTAGTTAATGACTTTGGAGATTAGTATTATAACACACAGATTACAGAGGAGACAAGGGTTGTTCTCTGGTAATTACACACTGAAGCACACACGTCCCCCTTCATGCTGCAACTCTTATGAGGCTTAATTGAAGACAGCATCACTGTAATGGCATCATTTCGGTCTGAATGTCTCGCTCTTTGGTAAAATACATCATAGACGTGTGAAAATTGTATTTCTTTTTCTATTTCTATTTGTTTCAGTGCTATGATACCTTGATACCTCAATGTATATTGGCAGTATACTGTAAGAATTGTATTATTGTTATTGATATCTAAAGGATCAAAAGTAATGAAAATGACTTTTGTTGGTATAACCTAATTTGTTGGTTTATTTTTGTCAGATTAAATAACACTTTTGACCAATTAATGTAGATGTTTTTACTTGAAATACATTTAGGGTTACTGAAAAAAATACGTTTTAAAGTGGATCATAGCATACAAAAATTGTATTAATCCATACAACTCAAATTGTATATTCACTCTTAAAGGCAGGGTAGGTGATTTGTTCCAGAACCATTTTTGTTATGCTGGTTGAAAGTCTCTTCACATCCTGAAAGCAATCACTAAATTAAGTGGTCTAAATGTAAATACTAAATGCATTTATATGTATATGTATCATCTGTGGAAGGCGTAGAACCATAAAATGTTCGTCCAATCATTGCATTCAGACCGGATACAATGTCCTTCCATTCATACCTCCGCACACTCTGCTCACACAGACATCACACGTCATCAGCGTGTTTCATGCTATGTAGAGTTAGACAGACGTCAGTCACGAGTAACCGAAACAGCAGCCACCTTTTACAGTTGCTCCTGAACCAAAACAGTGAGCTTATGGTGCGTTCACGCCATATTTGGAAGAGATAGACACCCGTGACGTTGTACTCAGAGCTGTTCGTGACTCGAATTTATGAGTTTCAATGGCAACACTATCAACGCTGAAATGAATCTGCAGCAGTCAGGTGGCACAGGTCAGTGCTCTTTAAGTTGTTTATGCTAATTATTATTGGAATGGTATGTGCTTTAAAACATGAGGTAGTTAAACACCATCTCTCGTGAAGCTTTTGTTTGCCCCTTGCTGTATGCAATCATGTGTTTTGAAGGAGGCGTGGCTTTGGAGATGCCCTGAAGGCAGTGTGGGATCTTATGCTTTCAATAGCTCGATATTGCTAGCCTCTCCGAAAATTGTCTACCTTACCTTTAAATCAAAGTATTAAATGTATGAATCCATTAGACTCAACTGCTATTTTGACTGCCAAGTCAAACACTTAAATATCAATCTGTCAATCAGTGTGACGCTCTTCTTTGGATTTGAATCTACACAGAGGTTATGTGATAGAACACCAAACCCTCAACACAAGTAAAAAGAAAAGGACATTTGGATTTGCCTGCTGTCTGCCTGATCCTGCTCGAGCATGGGGATCGTTCTCACAAGGACCATACGAGAGATTTTTTTAGATCTGGAGTGCATCACCCATTATCCCTACTGCACGCTCTGCATATTCTAAAACGCCAGCCTCAAAAAGCAGTCGAAGGCATGCAATATGTGGAGGGAAGTGTGGATCTTTATTCCTTGTCTGCCCCTCAGAGGACATCGCCAGTCCTGACTCCACCATGAACCCAGAACCCAGCCAGCTTTCAGCAATGTCCGTAACTGACCAGCAGCAGTGTCCTTTACGAGGGCATATTAGTGGAGTTTGATGGAATGGAGCCCCGCCCAACTCCTGTCGCTGAGGTACGTTCTATGAGCTCAGTCCCCAATTAATTTCATGTTCTGGATGGTGTCATGTTTCAAGGTCTCCTGTCTCCACTGTTCCTGTCCAGTCTCCTGTCACCTTTTCCCCTGCTGTTTCTGGCCAGGCCAGAGTCACCTTCGTTTTCGCTGGTTCAGCCCAGTCCCAAGTCGTTTTCATCGCCATTGGTTCAGCCCAGCTCCAAGTTGCCTTTGTCGTCATTGGTTCAGTCCACCTCAAACACTCCTTTGTAGCAGATGGTCCCGCTCAGCCTCCCTCTCCCTCCTTAAAGACATCCAGTTCCTCTGCCTCACCTGCGCTGTTTCCCTTCAGCCCCCTGCTCAGATCCGCCTTCATGTAATTTCATCAGCTCTGTCTTGGTCTGAGGATCCCTCAGCTCCACCTCAAGCCTCAGAGACCCGGACTACACCTCAGCCCTCCGACCAATTGGCTCTGCCTTGGCTCCATGCTCCCTCGGGTCCACCGTGGTCTGTCCTCCCTCAGGCTCCATCAGGCTCCGTTGTCCCTCTGGTTCCACCTTGGTCTACCATCGCTCTGGTTCCGCTTCAGACTTCCAGATCTTCAGCTTTGCCTCGACTCTCTACCCCTCTGGCTCCAATGGGCTCCTTCTTCCCTCCGGTTCCAAAATTAATGTCACAGTTATGTTCTATTTAGTTTCATGACATGTTCTGTTTAGTTTCTGTGTCATTATTTACCCCTGTTTCTGTCAGTCTTATTTATTTGTTGCTATGGTTTCTGATTAGTTACACACCTGTCCCTTGTTTAATTTATGATCATTCCCAGTATATTTAAGCCCTGTGTTTTCTCAGTTCCGTGTTTTGCATCATTAACATTTAATGTGTATGTGTAGTATTTGCATTGTTTTCATTAAAGTCTCAGTATTCCCCATTGATTCTGTGTCAAGCTCTTCTTTGGATTTGAAACAGTTACGTGACAATGTGTACAATTTAGGTTATAAAATGTACCTTTAAGTTAATAATTCGACCATTTTTTGGTAAATAATGTGTACCTTTTGAAAGGCTACCAGCTAGTGACAGCGAACTTTTTTTAGAGTGTTTATGGAGCGATCTAACCTCTGTTTATTTATTTTATTTGGTGGAAGTTCAAAAATGAAATTATATTTTGACTCGAATATAATTTAGACGTTATCACATGGAGCATATTTTTATGTTTACGTTGTTTTCAGTGTACTGTATAAATGTGCAAAGAAGTCTTAAGTAATTGTTAAAATGAATAGTTTGCCAATTACCGGTAAAAGTAGCACCTCTTTCTTTTTTATTGTTTTTAAGCAAGCTTCTAGTCAGGTTTACCCATCAGACAGTTGCGAACAAAATACATATTTCAGAAGCAATTGAGGCCTACAACAGCACCACAGCTCTGGTTTAACTCTACCGCCCATTTATCTCAGCCATTAAGTTAACAAGCAACATTTGTATTTACCACCAGGCCTGGGTGGTTAGGAGCAATCAAAAACCAAACATCACAGGGGAACAGAAGGGAAACAGAGATGGAAAGTGAAAGAGGTGGATGGGGAGGGAGAGAGAAGGTTCAGGTTGATATGTCAAGAAAAACTGGGGTGAAGTTCTGACACGTCGACGTCTTAGCTGATAACGCTTAAATCATTTTTCCTCCAAAACTTCAGTCACCGGGCTTCAAAGAGATATAGCCATAATACAAATTTTTGGAGTAAGTAGTGGTGTTTGAAGTTATTTTATGGGATTTTGCTGTAAGGCCCAGAATTGATTTGCAGAGGGGATAAAAGGAAGATACTTTATCTTTGGAGCTTTGTCGGAAAAAGCTTAGCATCCATTGGTGGTTCTGCCAATATGCCTGCAGGGCAAGGGGGTGGGGGTGCGTGGTAGGGTGGGTGCTTGGTTAGCTGGCATTGACATTATATACCAGAATGGATTGTGCTGAGTGTACACCTCCTGCTGCTTATGAGCTGCTCTTTCATAATCTTTCATGAACCATACAATGTTTTATTTAATGTACTGGGTCAGAGAAAAAAACTTGAGAAAAAACATATTAATAATGAAAGATGTAGGGCTTGGGAGGGAGAAGGCAAAAGAGGAGAGAGAAGGGAGAGAAAACTTGGTTTGAGGCTTCTCTCTGCAAACAGGTCAGAGGGACCTTTTGAAGTCTGCAGCTCCTGTGCAGTCAATAGTTTAAAAACTTGTGTTATGTCTGAATGTGAGGCTAGCTCTGAGCTTCTTTCGCTCTGCCTACCTGACAAATGCCAAACATCTCATCTGTAGTGTCCAGTGGCTCTCCACTGTGGTAGAAAAATAAGAGCGAGCAGATTCTCTTCAGGCTTTACAGTTTAAACTCACTGGACAGAATCCAACCTCAGAAATCCTCTAGTGTAAACACAGGAGGCATTTTTCCTTCTTTCCCAAAGCACCTCCCATAAAATCAACAAATTTCATGACATATTGCTTTTCGCATTGCTCAAATGCTGCTCTCACTTGTGATCTTGACCTCCGATCTATTTGTACAAATAGGAACAAGCTTGGGCTGTGTGGGCATAATGCACTCTATCCCCCTGTGTCTGCACATTTGCAGGCTGTTAAGTAGGGCAGAGGCAGCTGCGAGCTTCTTAATTGCTTAATTGCACTCATTATTTGAACTGAGGATGAGCTCACCTCGTGCCGTTAATTGAAAAGGTACTGCAGTGCAGTATTTCTGAATGGCACGTTCCCCTGAGGAACGCGGCGACTCTGATGTTGGGCTAGTGCGCGATGCTCAGTCTCTTTTTCTCTCTTTCTCTCTCACTTGCTCCCTTCCTGACACTCGATCGCATATGCTGTATATGCTATCTGAATTCACGGTGATTCTCCAGGACATTGCAGGCCTATCAGATGAAAGAAGCACATCTTAGAAGCTCCAAACCCTCAGAGGAAGGTCCAGGGGCCATGTGACTTATTTATGACTCTTGTGACGGCGTGCTCCCCCTCCCTGGCCTCACAGTAGCACACACATTCTCAAACACACTTGCACTGCGTCTCTCTGACTTTCGCATGGCGTGGCCTTCTCGCTCTATTTAAAAAATAAATAGGAGACTGGTTTCTGTGCTAATAATTCATGACTGGGGACAGTGAGAGGTGTTTATGTGGGGAAATGAGATGCTCGTAACACCTGCTCCTCTGTGGAAATGGCACCCCTCCTGGCCAAATGAAGCCATTGCAGGCTTTATCCATGTTTATTTGTTGTTAGCCGAGGCATGTTTTACTCTCTGAGCTGTCCAAAAGGACAGTTCACCCATAACCAGGGGAATATAAAGTCAATTGCATAAAGGAGGTCTGTGCCTTTACTTCATGAACGACTACCGGGCAAGGTACACTTCAGTATTAAGAATAATTTCATTGGCTGCCAACAAATAAGATTGGTTTTGAATTATTTGGATTGACTATTGGATATGTGGACACCTCCACACACACACAAAAAATGGTATAAAGGCTATCACTGGGGTGGTACCCTTTCAAAGGGCTGTACCTTTTAAGTTAGTATATACCTTTTAAAGAAATTGTTTACTTCAAAATGAAAATTATGTCATAATTTACATAAAAAATAAATACATTTACATAATTTATTATGTCATAATAGAACGCCTGTTACCAAACAGTTGATGTACCCCATTGACTTCCTAAGTAGGAAAAAAAAAAAATACTATGGAAGTCAATGGGGTACATCAACTGTTTGGTTACCCACATTCTTCAAAATATCTTAGTTTTTTTTATGTTCAGCAGAAGAAAGAAATTCATACAGGTTTGAAACAACTTGAGGGTGAGTAAATAATGAGAGAACTTATATTTTGAAGTGAACTATTCCAATGAAACCTTTAGAGGTATGAGCAGGGCACAATGCTATTTCCATATGCCTCTCCCAAACACTTTCATTTCTGCCTTTTAACAAAGCCTTTTTGTTGGGCTAGTTGTAACACACATAGTTTAAAACTTTCCAAACATGCCACCATGATGAAACGTATTGTATTTACTAGTTGCCATATCAACACTATATAGAGAAAAAAATTGCACCAAAATTTAAAAAATCTTTGGAAGATATCACTGAACATTTGTTTCACCACAGCAAAAGTACATTTCACATTTCAAATAAACATTATTTGAATCTTATATCTGTTATTTAACAGTTGAGATAGTTCTGTAATGCTGATCTTACCAGCAGAAGACACTAGCTGGGTTTAAATAGTTGCGCAGGTAGGGCACGTTGTAACACTGCGTTACAATGTGCCCCTATTAGAACTATGCTATTCCATTCTACAATTTTATTAATTCTATTGAGAAACCATGAGAAAAACGTGAATAAAGACTGAGAGTCAATGTTCAGAAATTATTAATTATTTTAAACTATGCTGTATAGTTGTATTTTGTGGTGTGTTTGTTGTCAAACTCAACAATTACTATATTTTAAATTATTAAAAAATTACAGTATTTTATATGAAAAAGTTAATAATTATATTTATTGATGAATACTTTTTTATTTTATTAGATCAAATAACATTTTAAGCTGTCATATGGTCATGTTATAATGTGCCCCTCACATGTTACAATGTACCCCACCAATGGGACATGTTCTAACATTTCACTTCCATTCTTTCGGAGTAAATCAAGAAAAAAGTATACACTGTATTAATGAAACAAAACCACATAATTTTACTGGACATGTGGGAAATTAATGTGGGAAAATATAAATACTCTGAGCCCCATGTGAATTTACACAATCTGAGAAAGTGTTAAGCTGTGCCCTCTCTCCCCTAAATAAGGTACAAAGGTATACCTTTTAAAAGGGTACCACCCCAGTGACAGTGAATGGTAATTTTGTATCACTTTTTCTCTGAGAGTATGTTTGTAAATTGCGTTTTACACTGTAAAAGCGGTTACCTTAGGCAGCTATTTCTAGCCATCAATTGAGTTATTTTGGTGTAACCCACAATATTAAGGTTGATTCAGTGATATTAATTAATATTTTTGACTATTAATTTAGATGGTATCACATGAAGCACATTTTTAGGTTAACATTTTTTTCTGTGTACTATAAATCATCATAGCAATCTAGCTTAAACTTTTACAACAACATCTAATATGTTGTTCACCAAAATTACCTTTACTGAAACACTTTTCACTTTCTGAGATCAGAGGTTATCTCTAATTTGATAACAAATCAGCCTCCCAGCAAAAAGTTTTGAAGTACACCGTGTACTACATAATTAGCTATTTCATTTAAAAGTCCCCTGTTTGCATCACTGTACAAATCTTGTAGACTGAATTTCAAACTGTTTCCCGGACAGCTAAAAAAAACTTGGTTCTGCGTGCAGGTATCTAACGTTGCATAAAATCATCAGTCCATTTGCATCTTTCAGAATCAGGCTGGAAGCCATTTCTCTCTGACCTCATTCTAATTGAGCATGGCAAAATGCTATTTCCATATGCCTCTCCCAAACACTTTCATTTCTGCCTTTTAACAAAGCCTTTTTGTTGGAAAATATGTTACTAATGGCTTTTAAATTAACAAGGAGCCAAACTGAAGTTGATTTTTATACAAGGTGATGCAAGACTGGCTGGCATCTCTGTCATCTTATTCCCATTCCAGAATGTTCTGGCCCAATGCATTTCCATATCGCAGAATGCTATAATGCATCTTTTGTCATTCTCTCTCAGTGCCGAGGCAGCGCTGCCGAAAGTCCTGGTGTGATTTACGTTCCCAAACCCAGTCATTAATTTTCTATCATTGTGAAAATATGATTCATGTTTTGGGGGCTGTCAGTATTACTTATTTAGATGTTCATAGAGGAAAACTCAGGCCTTCTCCTTAATGGAATATAAAGTTGCAAGGTCTCATTCCCACTCGAACATTAAACAACAGGAGCTACACATGTGTTAATGTGTGCTCCCAAAGCACCTTAATTCAACTTAAAATTCCTAATGGAACTGACTTTCAGTGCTGTGCCGTCTGAGGTGTGTGCAAGGGGGAGGGAGGGGGGTGCTTAACACGTAAATTCACTTGTCTTTGTCATCTGTGTGTGTTTGGCAGCTTAACTAGTCTAGTGCTTGTGTGTCTGCTGGGAGGTGTTGGTCGAGCACAGTGCGGCCAGATGCGTGTCGGGACCATGCCCTGCTTTTGTTTTGTTTTTGTTGTTCTTAGTCTCTTTTTGCTGTCTCTGGATCGCCTGCAATGACAGCCTTAATTTATTATATCAAATATGCTCCTGGGTTATTTTGACTTGCAGTTACAGTAATTTAAGGGTTTTGCAACCTTCTTTGGTTTCATTTCATTTTTAACAACATCAGATAAACAATAAACTCACTATATGACTAATTTATATGACATCTAATGTATTGTATGGGCAGCTGACATAAAATACTTTTGGACAGTTGACATGTAGTATGTTGCACTCTGTCTAAAACTATTTTAAGGAGCATTTTACTCAAATGGAATGTACTTCTAGGGCATTTGCATATATCACACTAGTATATGGCCAATAAATGCATCTATACAAAACAATCCGTATTTATTTATTTAGGCCTCATATTGAGAAAAAAATCATTTAGAAAAGAAAAAAATGAATAGTGATATAGAAATAGAACTAAATATATCTGACATTCTATACAACCTGATTTAAAATGGTGAAATATTTTCATTTTAACTTCATGTTGAAAAAGAAAAGTCCATGGATACATTGTGTCAACTATCTATATAACTCTAATGCAAGGCAGTGCATTGTGCTTATGACTATGTATTGCGTAATTTACCTTTTACTGTGTATGTATTATAATATAGTATAGTAAATTAAATTAACATGTTATCCAAAATGTATTTGTGATTCAAATAGTGAGTCATGCCTCTTCTAATTAGTCCTCATCAAATAACACTGATTCAAATTCAAAGACTGATGACCATAGACTGAGTCAGAGCTGAATGTCTGGTCAGCCTCTATTGCAGATGACAGCGTCCCTTCTGCATGAGTGCGTAAGAAAGTGCTGCTCTCTTTGACAAGCAAACTTTCTCTCACACTTCTTTCACTTTTCAAAGAGGTTACAGTAACAGAATGATTGTCACCAATCCCAACAGTAGTTCATCTTTAGAGAAGGAAATTAGGAAATGAGACTGCAAGTCCAATGACACAGGGGTTGTCACGGGTGGGTTGCGGAGAATGGAGGGAGGACTCAAGTGCAGAGGTGAAGTAGTGTTTTAATTAAGTAAAACAAATCAAACAAACAAAGGAAATCCAGGTCTCAAGAACTAAATAATAAATCCAGGAACATGGCAGGCACAGAACTACACACACCTCAAAACTCATAACTATAACAACGAACGAGCACAGGAAAGCAAACACAGGGAGACTAAATAGGAAAGCAAACAAAGAGGGTAACGAGGGAAACTAGGTGAAGCCAATAATCCAATAACGAGGTAACAAGGTGGGAGGGGCTAGACAATCCACAAGAGCACATGGCACACAGAGAACTCATGATAGCCATACTCTCACAGCAAACAAGACCATACACAAACACAAGACCAGGAATGTCACGGCTCTGTCACCAAACCAAAAATAACCAGAATAGCTGTGACAGAACCGTGACACTACCCCCCCTCTAAAGGGACGCCACCTGGCGTTCCTTAAAAGAGACATAAAACCACACCAGAAGAAAAAACAGACACAAACCAAGACACCACCACAGAAAAGTCAAATGAAACAAAAACAGATAAACCACAAAAGTCCATAACTTGACCAGGGTTAAGGGAGGGTTAAGCCGGGAGGGTTAAGCCAGGGATCCTCAAGCTTCTCAGAAATCCTGGCAAGGACCAGGGTGGACCAGGCTGTGCAAGGTGGCCAAGACGTAAGAAGCAGACCATTGGGCGGCCAGGGCGGAGACGACCCCTCGGGCGGCCAGGGCGGAGACGACCCCTCGGGCGGCCAGGGCGGTGAAGACCCCTCGGGCGGCCAGGGCGAAGACGACCACTCGGGCGGCCACGGCACAGGAACAGAACCCGGGCTCAGGAACAGCAACAGACACCGGCTCAGGAACAGACACCAGAACAGTAACAGCCACAAGGCAACACTGGCTCCGGCTCAGGAACAGCAAACACTGGCTCCGGCTCAGGAACAGCAGACACTGGCTCCGGCTCAGGAACAGCAGACACTGGCTCCGGCTCAGGAAAAGCAGACACAGCGGCCGGCATGACGGGTCCGAAAGGCACATCCAGGATTCTGGCCAGATGCTCGAAGTAGCACAATAACGTTTCAGAGGCCCCGACAATCGGTTTTAGAAACACTGGCTCTGGAACGATCTCCGGCCCGGCAGACGGGACGTGAACAGTCTCTAATTCCGTCGAAGTGACATGAACTCTCTCCCTGGCCATAGCCGGGAGCTCAGACACCACAGGACACGAGATCTCAGGAACCTCAGGAACCACATGACCCGATGACCAGACTGCTCTCTTCCTCCGCCGCCTCCGACCGCGCGGAGATACAGCCGTCTCGTCGGTCACCACTGGCAACAGGCCAGAGACCGTAGACCGCTCTCTCTCGACCAGTGTTGCGTCCTCCTGGACACCCGGGCTAGGGACCACCGGAACTGGGACCACCAGACTCGGGATCACCGGACTCGGGACCACTGGTTTTGGGATCAACCCAGATTGAAGCTGGGAATGGCGTCGAGATTCCTCTGGACCATCTCCTCTCCTCCGACCTCCACGGGTTCCAGAGAATCTGGCGAGGCGGGTTCCCTCAAAATTTTCTCTGCCCGATGGCCAGTTCTCCCTGGTGTTGGTAGAACGGGGTTTCGGGAAGCTGTCAATAGTATACCCG
This sequence comes from Tiaroga cobitis, assembly GCA_030578255.1. Lineage (NCBI taxonomy): Eukaryota > Metazoa > Chordata > Actinopteri > Cypriniformes > Leuciscidae > Tiaroga > Tiaroga cobitis. Next base: position 25,054,392 of record CM060596.1, on the reverse strand, counting down.
ATTCCTCCAACTTGACCTCTGGCAGCCCTCCTCTCTGCTGTCTCACGAGCACCTAGAGTGAAGAGCTCAAATAATCTCATAGGAGGTCCCAATTCTTCTCTCCTCTCCTCCTGGGTAGTAGGGGAAGGAATACGAATCCCCCTACTGCTGGAACCCGACATCATGGCTTCCAGTCTTTCTCTCCGCTGAGTCCTCAAATTAGCTCGTTCGTTCTATCACGGGTGGGTTGCAGAGAATGGAGTGAGGACTCAAGTGCAGAGGTCAAGTGTTTTAATTAAGTAAAACATAAATCAAACAAACAAAGGAAATCCAGGTCTCAAGAACTAAATAATAAATCCAGGAACATGACATGGCAGGCACAGAACTACACACACCTCAAAACCCAAAACTATAACAACGAACGAGCACAGGACAGCAAACATAGGGAGACTAAATAGGAAAGCAAACAAAGAGGGTAACGAGGGAAACTAGGTGAAGCCAATAATCCAGTAACAAGGTGGGAGGGGCTAGACAATCCACAAGAGCACATGGCACACAGAGAACTCATGAAAGCCATTCACTCACAGTAAACAAGACCATACACAAACACAAGACCAGGAATGTCACGGCTCTGTCACCAAACCAAGAATAACCAGAATAGCGGTAACAGAACCGTGACGGGGGAAAATAAACAAATATTTAGTTTCTGATGGGACAAGACATTGACTGACACAGTGCTAATCTGCCCTCGGTCATAACACTGTATACAGTTGTTGCAAATCAGGTTTTTTTGGCAAAATTTACAGACTTTTAGCTGTTTGCAATGAACAAATCAAACAAAAGTATTTTAAATAGCTCAACACCACAAAAGTTCCAAGTGGTTAATATAATACTATTCTTGGGTTTGTGTGCTGCAACAGCCTTCTTCAAATCCCACCAGAGAGTTTCTATGGGGTTCAAGTCAGGTGACTGTGATTGCCACTGTAAAATCTTTCACGACTTCTTCTGCAAACTAGCCTTGGTGGAATTTGAGGTATGCTTGGGATTATTTTCCTGTTGGAAGGTCCAATGGCACCCAAGCTTCAGCTTCCTCACTGACGGCATGGCGTTTTCTCCTTTGATACTTTAATTAATCCATCTTGCCTTCCAAATGCTGCGGGTTTCTAGTGCCAGAAGATGCAAAGCAGCCCCAGAGCACCACCGAGCCACCATGCTTAACTGTAGGCATAGAGTTCTTTTCAGCATATGCTTCATTCTTCTTTCTCCAGACATACCGCCGATTCATGGGGCAGAAAAGTTCCAGTTTTGTTTCATCGCTCAACAGAACAGAATCCTAAAACTTCTGTGACTTATTTATATTATTTTGAGCAAATTGGATCCGACTTTTCTTTTACATTTGGGTCAGTAGTGGTGCACGTCTTGGAGTTCTGGCATGCATTTAGTACGCGCCTTACTGTGCAAGCTGAAACCTCTGTACCTGTTGCCACCTAGTCATGCTACAGGTCTTTTGCAGTCACTCGAGGGTTTTTCTGCCTTCTCAGAAATCTGGTTGCATCCGTTGATAGATTCCTTTTTCTGCCCCGTCCAGATGGTGTAACCACTGTTCCTTTAACTTTGAACTTGCTAACTATGCTTTTAGTTGTGTCTCTAGGAACATTTAGGCCCCGTTTACACGAGAACGATTCCGGGTGAAAACGTAAAAATATTTTATCGGATGTGCCTTTCGTTTACACGTCAACAGCGTTTTGGGCGCTTAAAAACGCAAAAAAAGTGAAACCACCCTCCAGAGTGGAAATCTTAAAAACGCTCCACCGTCTAAACGGCAAAAGCGCAAATCTGCTCACGGTGGCTCTCGTCGCATACGCGTTTACGTGCGCCAGTACAGGAAAATAACAACCAACATGTCTGATTATTTCCATACGTCGGACCTTCAAGTTGCCCTAGCAGCTCTGAAAAACATACAAGAGTCTTTTCAGCAGTTGTACAAAATATTCTAAGATATTGGTGTTGTTGTGTGGCAGTGCTTCACATTGCCACCTAGCCTCCTGGAGTGCATACTACATCGAATTTCACACACTTTTCACCATATGCACGCGGATTTCCCAACCATAATGCTCGTCTAAACGCAGAATATAAAGTGATAACGCAACACCACTTTTATAATAATAATAATAATAACCTTTATTTTATAAAGCGCCTTTAAAAGCAGCTTCTCAAAGCGCTGTACACACAATAGACAACACATTAACAGGTAAATGCTAGTTTAAAAAAGTATGTCTTAAGTTGACCTTTAAAAATGGCATAAGTCTGGGCTTCCCTGAGTTCAAGAGGCAGAGAATTCCAAAGGACAGGTGCATAGAAGGAAAAAGCCCTGTTACCCATAGATTTTAAGCGAGTTTTAGGAACCACCAGCGTGCTTGATTGTGAGGAGTGCAATCTGCGATTCGGAGTGTAGGGGTGTAACAGTTCAGCTAGATAATTTGGAGCCAGACCGTGCAAAGACTTATATGTAAGCATCATAATCTTAAAATCGACTCGGAACCTAACTGGGAGCCAATGCAAGGATTCCAAAACCGGGGTGATATGGTTGCATATTCTGGACCCAGTTAAGATCCTAGCAGCAGAATTTTGTACACGTTGAAGCTTGTGTAGTATAGATTTAGAAACACCGGCTAAAAGAGCGTTACAATAGTCAATCCGAGAGACGACGAAGGAATTTATCAGCTTTTCAGCTACGGGAAAAGTTAACATTGGCCACAATCTAGCGATGTTTCTAAGATGGAAAAAAGATGATTTAACAGTACTCTGAACGAAAGAATCAAATGAAAGATTAACATCAAAAATAACTCCAAGGTTCCTCATTTTACTCTGGATACCCAAAACAGAGCTATAAAGAGTTAAAGACAGAGAACCAACTTTGGAAGTTTGATGCTGAGAACCAATGAGCATAACTTCAGTTTTATCACTGTTAAAACACAGGAAATTATTACTCATCCAGGTTTTTATTTCAGTAATACAGCCAGAAAGAAAATCAACGTTGGAGCGCTCATCTGGTTTTGAGTGTACAAAAACTTGCGTATCGTCGGCATAGAAATGATAATGGAGGCCGAGCGATCTCAGGAGATAGCCAAGAGGTGATAGATAGATGTTAAAAAGTAAAGGGCCCAGAACTGACCCCTGGGGAACACCAGTGAGAACAGAGCTAATCTCAGACCTATGGTCACCCATTGAGATGAACTGGGAACGGTCAGCAAAGTAGGACCTAAACCACTTCAAAGCTGTCGCCGACACACCAGACACTCTCTCAAGACGTGTAAGCATTAGACTGTGATCAACAGTGTCACAAGCGGCTCTTAAATCTAAAAGAATGAGAATAGAAGTTGCACCAGAGTCAGAAGCCATCAACAGATTATTGGTGACTTTAACCAGAGCCGTCTCAGTACTATGAAATTTACGGAATCCTGACTGAAGTGGTTCAAAGAGGTTATTACTTGTGAGATGGTTACACAAATGAGAGGCAACAATACGTTCGAGTATTTTTGCCAGAAACGGAAGGTTTGAAATAGGACGATAATTATTAAAATCATCCAGGGCAACTCTTTTGTTGGTACTGGAGTTACCGCAGCAATCTTTAATGCTGCTGGAACAACCCCAGTCTGCAAAGAGTCGTTCATAATACTGAGAACAACTGGACACCGTACATCAAAGCAAGATTTAAATAAGCATGTGGGAAGAGGATCAAGCAAGCAAGTGGAAGCTTTAATGCTTGATACCTCCCGTTTAAGAGTCTCAGTATCAAAAAGAGGAAAGTTAGTTAGAAAAGTACCAGTGAACCCAGGTGGACAAAGGAAAGAAAGAGTAGAAACAGATGAGACAGAGATTATATTACGAACACTATCAATTTTTGAATTGAAGAAATGAAGAAAAGAATTACACAGCGGCTGAGAAGCAGGCATGGTAGTAGCAGCATTAACTTGAAGGAGTCTGTTTATAGTTTTAAATAGATGTCTTGGGTTTTCTTGATTGTTTTCAATAGTCTGAGAGAAATACAAAGATCTTTCAATCTCAATTAATGCTCCGTAGTCACTTAGAAGATCCTTCCAGGCTAGATAATGAACATTCAAGCCAGTGAGACGCCATTTTCGCTCCATTTTCCGACAGGCAGCCATCTTAGTGCGCAGATTGTCATTATACCATGGAGCAGTGCGAGTAAAAGTAACTTTGCGTGACCTCAGGGGAGCAAAAGTGTCTAGATTAACAGCAAGAGCGTTATTCAGCTGTGAGAATTTCTCCTCCAAAGATGTGAAGTGCAGATCACTGAAAGTGGAAACAACAGAATTCGAAAATACTGTCTGATCAATAGACTTCCACTTCCGAAAAGTTACCGTTCGGGTGGAAGACACACAAGAATTGTGCAATACCAGATTAAAAAAGACAGCTAAATGATCAGATAGTCCAATATCAACAGATGATAATTGTGATACAAATGAGCTATTTGTAATCACAAGATCCAAAGTATGGCCTTTACAATAAGTCGGGCCAGTTACCAATTGCGAGAGATTGAAGCAGTCAAGCAGCGATAAAAATTATTTAGCCGTCGTTGAATCACTTTGATCCACATGAATGTTAAAGTCCCCGACAATAAGAATTTTGTGGAACTTTAAGGACAGCATTGACAGAAAATCAGCAAATTCTGACATAAAAACTGCATGTGGCTTAGTCTTAGGTGGTTTGTAGACTGTTGCAATGATTGTAGAAGTAGGAGCTGAAATACTCAAAACCAAGCACTCAAATGATGAAAACTGAGGAACAGACACACTGCTTAAATTGAACTGCTGGTTGTAAACCACAATAATGCCACCCCCTCTGCCAGATGACCTCGGGAGATCTAAAACTCCAAAACCAGCAGGAGTTATCTGGTTAAACAGAAGTCCGTCATTCTCTTTATGCCATGATTCAGTTAAAAACAGCAAGTCCAGGTTTCTATCCGAAATAAAATCCGATAAAGAAAGTGCCTTGTTATTCACAGAGCGGGCATTAAATAATGCAGCATAGGCCAGGCTCTGAGTAGGAGACGACATTAATTTAGTCTCCACACGGAGAACTGATTTTAAATGTCTGTGAACAGCACCAACGTAAGGCAGGTAGTTTTTCTTACGCCGGCATGCAGGGACAAAAACATTAGGAGAGGATGAGACGGAAAAACTGCACCTCGAGCCCCGGTGAATATATTGTTTGGAACGCAGCAAGCCAGCGTCTCGACAGTGTTCGTAAGAGTCTTTAACTAAACGACAAGAGTTTAGTTTTAAGCTCAGAAGTTGTCGTGCACAGTACCTCAGGGCCATAGTCAGTAAGTCCGCGTACACAGCCGGATCACAGCGTTGAATCCTCGATGCACACCGCGAGCGTAGTATCACAGAGTCCTCGTGCGCTACGTACACCGCTGAAGCACTGCATTGATTCTCGGTAAGAGAATTCTCCGTGAGACGTTGCAGGTTAATCCAGGTGGAGTACACAATTAAAAACAGCAGTCCAAAGTATATAAAATGGTACGTCCACATCGCAACCGCAAAGGGGCGGAGAATAATATAGCTTAAAAAACAAAATTGGAGAAAGGAGCGGCAGCCAAGCGCGCCAGCATTCCCTCAACTCTCCTTGACCCTTGACCCAACTGAACTTTTGGGTTTTCTCTTTCAGATCGTTTCCGTGTAAACATAGCCTTAGTGCCTTCACTATATTTTTGTATTATGTTTCTTATTTTTGAAGGGCAATGATATCTTCTCTTAACTTTTTGGACCATTCTGTTGACTTATTTGTCATACTTCTAAAATGCAGTCAAACGTGACATTCAATATACTAGCCAGTTCAGACATTTCATGTGTTATAGCTCAAGCATACCTGGTGCAACTAATTAAGCCCTTGATTAGGTGCATCAGGTGTACTTGAGACAAAACCTGTTTTGCATATTTATGCTGTTTTGAGGGATTCTATTCAAGGGTTGAATAATTTTGAGATTTGTTTGATTTATTTATTACAAACAGCTGAAAGTCTGTAAATTTTGCCAAGAAACCTGATTTGTAATGGGGGTTGAATAATTTCAATTACAACTGTAATTAATCTTCCACTGCAGAGTTGTGGATATTAAAAGGTTAATTAGACAAAAATTAAAGACATAGATCAGGTTAGCACAGGCTTTACCACAATAGCTTTCCTCACCAGGTCCTCATGAGGAAGTGTTAAATCTAATCCTTCACAAGTTAACACAGACTGACATACCTTAATTATTGCTGAATTAGGGGAGCGCGGGGCACAACCTAACGCGGGGTTAAATGTAACACGGACCTTTTACATAGTTAGTCGGGATCAAGCCGGTTGTGTTTCCACTCTTTTTCTCGCGCTGCCAGAAGACGGTCTCCCGCGAATTTGCGGAAAGTTTTGATAAGATTTCATGAAGATGCTGGACAAAGAGTGTTTTGACACCATGCAAGTAAATTTTTTCATCATAGGTTTTTTTCGGTTTCTGAGTTGGGTGTGTACGTCACCAAATCTAACTTCATATTGCCTTAATAACTGTCTTGTTGGCTAAAACATAGCACCGTTTTGAAACATGTCAGCAACTCCTAGCAACTGTTAGCTAGGCTTAAAATATGTTTTACACAGCGGGGTTAGTTGTAGCACAGTGTTACAAACAAGCCGCCAAGTGTACAATGATAATCAAATGAAAACAGGGAACCACACAACTTCTAGGTTTGAGTATTTATTTATATATTTAACTTTGTTGGACTTTCACAAACAATGTTGGAATTTTTTATTTTTTTTTATTTAGTTTACTATGCATTGATCACTTGTTTCTTTTCTTTTTTTAAATATAGCCTGGTTTTAATGCAATAAAAACCCTTTAATTTTTTTATTAAAAATTTTATTAAGTTTTTATTATTATTACTGTTATTATTATCAATAATAATAATTTTACATGCAGCTGCCACACATAAATGTAATTCAATTGCAATTACAATATTTGATGATTTTATTTATTTATTTATGTATTGCTTGCAAAACTGTGCAGCCCTTTTCTATGTCTCTATCCATGATATTGATCCATAATAGAAGGATGATTGGATGAAGGATGGATGTATGGATATCTATCTATACAGATGCACAAACAATATCAAACTATACAGATAAAATAGTACTGAATCATGTGTTACACACAAGTGTTACAACTAACCCCTCTGTCTGTTACAATTAACCCCGCATATGGGGTAGGTTGTAACATTTGCACTTCTGTCACTTTCAGTGCAACTGTACGAAAATGGAAGCTCCTAGAAAAAAACTTTAAGTGTTCATATGTAGCAGAGATGTGTATGTTGCTTGTGTAAAAAAAAGATGAATCTAACTTAATTATTTTTTAAATAATTGAGCCAAAACCAAAATGTGTTAGGTTGTGCCCCGCTCTCCCCTACTTTATCTGCCTCTCAGTGATTCACAAATGGAGATTTTAGACTAGATTATGTTTGGTGGATGCCCACTGATGTTAGTTTAGTTAAGCTTAGATAGCATTTGGACTAAAGTTATAATTTTGCATTCGTGGATCTCCATAATAGAATCCTATGGAATTGGGAAGGGTCTGGTTTTGTCCCACATAAGGGCGTAGATATCTTAAAAATTGTCTGAGGCCATACAGACATCAGTGTAAAAGCTGGATCGAGATGTGAACTCAATCTCATTGACAGAGTCTTCAATTAAGGAGATGTTTTCCAATGTCACATTAGAGTGGGAGTCAATATTAAACCATCAATAACTTTCTCCCCTATTCACACAGAGTCTGGTGCGTAACCTGCAGACTCAGGGGTTGGGGCTGGCCTTGAGATGATCCAGGGCAATGGGTCAAGGTTCTGTGACTCTGTCATCTCTTGGAGTTCACCCTGCATGCTTGTCAATGCTGATTGATTCACAAATGGAGTTGTACCTTGTAGTACGGAGTCAATAAGGAAATACAGACATCATCGGCAACTGGGCCACAGGATGGAACCCATGAACCATCCACCCCCGCCTCAGTGCCGGCGCTATGGTGGGGCATTCGAGAGCCGTGCCCCCCCTAGCGGTCATTGATGCCCCTCCTACCACAGTTGCTAATACAATGCTAAATCATAAATCAGATGTAGGCTATACAATACCAATTACCAGCAATCGATTTAAATAGTACATTGTGTTTAATTTGTCGTTTAATGAGACCTAATTATGTGTTGGTGCAAAAAAATTTCACGTGAAGAAATAGATATATCCAATCCGACTTTTTTTGTATATGCTTTAATGGTCCAGTGGCAGAACTTTAGACAAGCGTGTCAGAGATTCTGGGTTCTAATCCGCACATCCCACTCCGCACTTTCCTCATTAAAACCGATTATGTTTATCAGTGGTTGTATATCAAGCAGGGACACGTGACGTTTGTGTGCATTTTACTTTGAGATTTGACCGGAACGAATAGAGATTTCTCCGCAACGGATTAAAACGCGCATCCATGTGAAGACGAGCAACAAGCACTTTGATCACTTGATTTCAAAAACAATACATTTCAGCATGCTAGATCGCCTCTTATTAAATAAATGAATGCTCTGCTAGTTAACTGGTGATGTTTTATTTATTTGTATTGGTAGCCTACATCCGTGCCGCGAGATGTTTAAAAGTGGTGGGGACAATATCGACCCTGGCAAAAAGTGGTGGGGAAATTCCCAAATAATAATAATTATTAATAATATTAATAATAGAAGTTGTTTCGTTTTTTTGCGTCAAAATATTTCTCAAACGGCACGGCAGTAACACCCCGCTGATGACCCAATGCCCCTCCAGTAGATCTGCTCTGGGGCCGACTCTGCCTCGCCTGCATCTCCATCACAATCCACAAAGTTCAGCTCTCTGTCTACTTCTTTTCAATGATTGTGTCGCCTTCTAAGTCCAGTCCCGGAAGGGCTTGGGCAGCCATGGGGTTGCATGTTGTTGATTTTTCCTGTTTTTGTCCTATCCTTAAAACCTCACTAATCCACAAATTCGACCTTGGATTTCAGTTGGGGAGCCAGAGGAGGAAAATAATTGGGTTGCTGCTAATAATTGGATTTTCTGCTTCTTTGGCAAAAAAAAAAAAAACGTATCCAGTGTCCTGACAGGAAGAGTTTGGGGCAGTAAGCCGCTCTTCAGAGCTCCTACTAGGCCTCGGTCGCCACATATAAAATGATTAGCATTCTGTGATATGATTACTGGCTCTGCTAATTAAAAAAAAAAAAGGGTTTATGAAATTCTTTAAGTGTTCGCTCAGTCCTCATTATAAAGACTTTAGACTCCTTTTATGAGGGATTTAAACAGAAAAAAAGAAGAGAAGAAAAGAAAGGAGGAAAAGTTACCTCGATTACATCTGTAGGAAAAGTGGCTTTACAGGAGTTTAAGAGTGAGAAAGAGATAAGCAGCATGATAGAAAAAAAAAAGTGGATTTCTTGAGTTTGTAATCTTGTGGATTTTGAGTGTCATTAAGTAAAACTAGGTAGGCTATTCAAACTGGTCTTGGAATTGTGCTATCTGTGTTAAGTTATGTCAGGTAGGTGTCATCTGTATGTTCTGTTTTGGTTTTATTCTAGTTCCTGTTTCCTTTGTTCTCATTTTCCCATCGCAGGTTTCTTTCTGTGGTTGTTAAAGCAACACGAAGGAACTTTTCCTCTGCGGTCGCCCTACAGGTTGGAAGCGGAATTGTCCATTACAGCTGTCGTAAATAATTTAGCCTACCACAGCCTACAGTCGCACGCGCACGCTCGCTGTTTATCCAGCACTGACTTTGGAATCAACAATGGCCACAGACAAGGTAGAGTATCGTCGCTGTCCGATGAAACTCACGTATGTCCCAAACGGTTACTTTTCAGGAAGTGAAAAAAACAGCGTCATTTCACAGCAGTTGAACGTAGCATTGTCATACTTGGTCCGGCATCTTTAAATGTAACCATATTCTTGCCAGTGTAATGATATAATCCACATTTTACCAAAATCAAGTTTAAATGGACATACGTGCATATTTTACAGTAACGGTGGTCGATACGCGTTCTTCCGATCATTAATTAGAATGACCAAGTCGCGTTTCAGATGATAGCTGAATAGGCTACGCTCAGTTTATTAAGGCGAGGCACGGCAGGCAAAAACATCGGGTTTTTTTTATCAGTCAATTTTGAGATTTTGGGATATTTGTCTTCAATAACATGTCTTCTTTCAGACTTGTGGTGAAAAAAAGTCTGAAATACACATTTAGGTCTTTATTTTACTACACTTTGTCTGTTTGCGTCTGTAGATTTCTCATAAAATTATCAAAAGTTGTCGTTATAAATCATCCCTCTGCTCCGCTATAATTTGATCAGTTTGACTAAAAAAAAAAGTATAAATCTTATCAATGAGACCAAGTTTATTTACATACTAGCAAGCAAGCTAATCTGTGAAGAACTAAGTTAGCCTGTGGACAATTACTTCATCTAGACCATTTACCGGTAAATAACAGTTGTGAATATATAATAAACTTGAGAACAGTTGTCAAAAACATTTGCTGATACTTTACCTCACAGTGTTAGCTATTCGGCTATCCAATGCTGAGCCTCCAGAGACGAACTTCACGAGACCGGCGAGATGCCTCCACAGGGCGGGAGATACGCGGCGTGATTGACAGCTTTGACAGCAAATGGATATACGTGGAAATCAGATGACATGATTTCACAACTTTTCATTGGTCATTTAGATAATGTGAAGCATACTGTATACGGAAATGAACCTGGACATTCTATCCGTCGAAAAATCTCAAAATCGGCAAAATGGACATACGCGGTTTTCATCGGACAGCGACGGTATGATGCATGATTTTATGAAAGACATCACAAATGAAGAAAAACTAAATAATGACATTGCTTGCTTTTTAATATATAGTTTTTATTTTGTGTAACAGTAAACTTGAAACGGTATAACAGCAAGATAGGTTTACACAAGGATAAAAATTAAAAACTTATTGCAGAATAGTTTAGCATGTAGTAGTCAATTGCATTTTCTCTCCCTTTTTCTCTTCCGAGTCTCCTCCGACAAAACCTTTGTCTTCTTAGTTTTTTTGTTACTGCTTTGGCCATGACAAAAACATAAGCACGAAAGCCGGAAAACAAACACTGGTTGGCCTCTCACGTCCGAATTTGAGGAAGTGGTGGGGGAAGTGACGTATGCCGTAAAGCAGTCGAGTTTTGTAGTTCTTTTTGTGCTCCGGTTACTACCTGAAACCCGAAGTTACATAGTGCAAGTAAAAGTGATCCAGACCACGTCAGACTATGGCAGACGTGTCATTTAACCTATTGTAAGTCGATGTACCATCACAAGGGTCTTGGAAATATATTATGAAGGTTGAAAAACTACATAGTATTACTTTAAGGCGAGACACTACAGGTGAATAGGGTAAAAATGTTAACTTACAGATATCACCATGACACTTTACCAGTTGTTTACTCGCATGAATAGGAGAAAAAAATGTATTGGAAGTTTTCTGTAATTTTATGTTTAAATACGCTAATCAGGCTATATCTAATTAATTATGCACTACTTTGCATATATTTTGAAGTGACGAATCTGACCATTGAAAAAAACAAGGTTCAAAATTATTTTTGGATTTTGTTGATATATTCAATGAATAGACATTACCAGAGGGGGTTATGAATATCTCCTTTTGTTACTCTGTAAATCAGAAAATACTGCCAATAGACTTAAAAAATTGATTTCCGCACTATTTTTAGGCATAAAAGTCATATAAATCAGGCCAAGAATGATATATCAACAAATCCCTCTGGACAAACCTTCACAATATAGTTAGGAATACAACTTCAATGGCCTTTACAAGTTTGGTGTATGTAGGTGCTACAGAAGTGGAAAATCGTCACTCGGAGTGTGAGAAAATACTCATTTTGAGAAAACGGCCTAATTTCTATTAAAAGCCATGAATTACAGACAAAATATGCTTTAGGTCTAAGTAAAATCCATATATCACACTGTTTAACATCACTGATCATAACATCCAATACAACACTTCAAAACATCAAAACAACACAACAACAGTCCATCACACAGGTGAATATGTATCTGCCTGAGGGACTCACAAACACTTTAGGATCCCACAATTACAGATTTGTTTAGTATTATATAGTAATTATATTATACAAAAGCTGAAATGTGTTGTGTAATGTAATTGTTTTGTACTGTATATATAGCGTGTAAAGAAGAGTATAAATGTGATGCATGTATATAATGTTAGAGCGCGTCACGTGATGATTCGGAACGAATCACGTTGTCAGAAATTGGCATCAGCCAATGAGATTGCGGATTTCGGGTTAAATCGCCCATTTTACTTTCATGATTGGTTGCTGATAAACAGGAAATTACCATATTTGGACACAATTCCATATTTGGATCCGACAGCATTGCAAAGGAGAGAGAGAGCTTTCTAACGGTATATGTGATGACAGGGTGCAGACAGCGATCGCGGATCAGCGTGATGATTTAGAATGCCAACTTGTGATGAATTTAGGCGAAATCTACACACGCAAACAGACAAGGCGTAGTAAAATAAAGACCTAAATGTGCATTTTGGACTTTTTTTCAGCACAAGTCTGAAATAAGACATGTTATTGATGACAAATAGCCCAAAATCTTAAAATTGGCCTGTGAAAAATCCCCCCGATGTTTTTGCCTGCCGTGTCTTGCCTTAATAATTGTCCATAATTGTGGGTACCCTCATGGAGTATGAAGGAATTGAGAGAGACCCTGCCCACATTCCCACCACCGAAGGTGAGCTGTTTTCTGCTGGAAATTTTAAGAATTTGGATGAGGATGTTTCCCTGTTTCTCCCAACCCGTACTGGTCTCATCCAGCATGAACTCTCCAGTGCCCCCGCTGGTCCCGCCCAGCTCAGAGTCTCCTGTATTCCCAGAATTCCCTCCCAATCTCCCTCTCCCGCCTCCTCATCCAAAATTAGCCAGTTCCTCAGCCCCACCTCTGCTGGTTGCCTTTAGCCCCTCGACTTCTTTCTTTATGGATCTCCATCAGGTCCTCCAGTCTCCAGCTCCACCCTATCAAGGGGATTCCTTAGCTCCTCCTCCAGCCACTGTTCCCATTACTTCACCTCGGCCCATTGCCCTGACTCCTCCGCCTTGACTTTTCCACCATCGGCTCCACCTGGGACCATCGGCCTTATGGCTTCACCCAGCTCCCTCCACCCTCTGGCCTTGTGAGCCTTCCGCTGCGCTCTGTCTCTTCATCCCTACAGCTCCACCTCGGCCATCAGCTTCTCCGGCTCAACCTCAGCCCTCTGGAACCATGGTTCCATCTCAGGGGGTCGTTGTTACAGCTCCGTTGTGGCCTCCAAAGCCTGCGGTGTCGTCCAGATCCTCCTCTCAGTCTGCGCTCTGGCTTTCTCTCCACCGGCTTGGTCTCCATCCGTCATCCCCATGGTGTCATCGAGGAAATCTCCACCATGGCTCATCCCTCTCTTGACTCCGGATCTGGATCCTCCTATTCCTGTCTCCACCCTGGCTCCTACCATCTTCGCTACACTGGTCTCCTCCTCAGTCTTTGTCCCTGGTCCCCTTTACTCTGCTTGCTCTGCGCCCTCTTCCAGAGCCCCGCCCTCCCTCCTCAGTTGGACTTTTTACGGCACCTTTTTACAGACCACACTTTTAAGGGGAGGGGGAAGCATATTCCTTTTAAAAAATACATTAAAAAATGCCATTTATACAAAGACTTGAATCTCTTCTATGATAAGCATATTTTTAGTTTCTGAATTAAGATTCATTTTGATGTTATTTTGGGGGCATATGTCAGGGCAATGTCCTTATATCATAATAAAAAAATGTGACAAGAAAACTTTGGCAGTATCTTTAATTTGCAATTTTAATCCCGTCCGGATCTGCCAAGTCAGTGTTTTTCTCACACAACCTTTACAAAAATTCCAGGGCAAATTGCTTAGGGGCTGTTTACACCTGGCCACTTCATGCGTTTTCTGTGATCGGATAGCTATCCGATTGTGAAAAGACCAGGTGTAAATGCCCTCCGAAACGCATTCGAGACGGATTTGAATCCGATCGCTCAAACCACATCAGGAGGTGGTCTGGGTCGCATTCCAGACGAAACTGGACAAGTGTAAATGCATCTGGTTGTTGAAACCACATATGTAAATTGTACTCCTCCCAAAAATGCTAAAAAATAAACGTGTGAGAGCGTGTTATATAGGCTATATGTCATGTTATAGTCAGATTTGACGGCGCTACTGCGACACGCATCACCTCAGATGAGCAGCTGAGCGTCTATTCATCAAGCCAACGTGCCGGGAAATTATCGCAAATCAAAGTGAAATTCGCAGACGCTTAACACACAATCATCTTCATTAAAAGTAAAGAAACGAAATGATCTTACCAGGGCTGTTGCAGCTCTCTCGTATTGCTCTCTTTGATTTTGAAATTAGCTGATGATCAATAAAATGCAGCTCATATCTGTTGCTTTCGGTGACGTGCACTCCATTAAATCTGCATATAGCGCAGGAATTGAAGATCGGATTTATATCCGTTTTGCAAAAACACATTTTTATGTGACCAGGTGTAAATGGATTCGTTTTGATAAATCAGATAGCAATCCGATCTGAGAAAACGCATGAAGTGGCCAGGTGTAAACAGCCCCTTACTGTTTTTGGGCAAACTCAATGGTCCTCTGACAAATCTGATCCCGTCTGAATGCGAATGTCTGTGATTGCTGATGTTGTATTATTCTAACTCTTCTCTTCATGTGCTTTTGACCTATCTGAGCTACCGTTTGTGCACCATTCTTGGCATGCTTTCGTTTAGTTTCAATATGGATGGTATTCGACGAAAAAATTACATATCCAATCAATAAATAGAGCCAAATCGCGGAAACTATGAAGACGGCTCATTTTAATATCAGTGTGAGGTAAGAGTAAGATACTTCTCTGGATTCTTCTGGTCACTTATGCAAGTTATTATAAACAGCCATTGCTATAAACTTGTAAATTTATTTAAGTAGGGATTTTATCATAAATTAAAATTCAATTAACAAATAATAAATTAAAAGACACATCATGCGTAATGCACGCAAGTACAGCACATGAGATTCTGTAATGCCAATGTGTAGAAAACACACTCTCCCACCTCTGTTATAAACACAGAGATGTTAGTCCTGTCCGAATCGGTACATGGAATCACAGACGTCGAGTGTTAAGAATTGCAACTCATACGTCATTTGGAAAATGTCTCGGGTTACGTATGTAACCCTTGTTCCCTGAGAAAGGGAACGAGACACTGCGTCGGTGACGACACTAGGGGAACGCCCTTCAGCGTAGCGCGTCTGAATTTATGAATGAAACCGAATCCAATCCTATTGGCATTGCGTGATGACGTAGAGTTTGACGGCATAAGCGGATGTATACAAAAGCACGCGGGCACACAGAAATGTCAGCTTTTGCTATGAAGCAAGTGCTCCAGGCGGGGTGAGGTGTGGCGAACCGACGCAGTGTCTCATTCCCTTTCTCAGGGAACAAGGGTTACATACGTAACCCGAGACGTTCCCTTTCGAGGGAACTCGAACTGCGTCGGTGACGACACTAGGGGAACGAGATACCCACTATACCACAACGAACCCCGCTCATCCTAGTGTGAAGCTGTCTTCAGGCACAACTTAGGACGAAAGCACTCGTGCACCGGGTGTAGAGGGAAGGTCCAGACTGTAAAACCTCATGAATGTGTGCGGAGTGGCCCAGCCAGCTGCCTCACATATGTCATGGATAGAAACCCCTGAAAGGAGAGCTCTAGAGGACGCCATGCCTCTGGTGGAGTGAGCCCTCACGGCCATAGGTGAAGGCAAATTGCGCACCTGATAGGCCAGGGAAATAGTCTGAACGATCCAGTTGCTGATGGTCTGCTTAGAGGCGGGAAGCCCCTTCTTGGGCGACCCAAAACACACCAGCAACTGGTCCAACTTCCGCCATGAGGAGGACTTCTGGATGTAATACCGAAGTGCTCTGACAGGGCAGAGCAGATGAAGTCTCTCCTCATCCGCCGTCACATGAGGTGGAGGATGAAATGCCTGCAGAACCATAGGCGGTGCCAAGTTAGATGACACCTTGGGCAAATAGCCGGGCCTGGGATGTAAGATGGCCTTAATGTTGCCTGTAGCAAACTCCAAGCACCCATTGGAAATAGAGAGCGCCTGGAGATCTTCTACCCTCCTCAGAGAAGTAATGGCCAACAAAAAGACCACCTTAAACGAAAGGTTCTTGGCCTCAGCCGACTCCAATGGTTCGAAGGGGGCCTCGGCCAGCCCTTCGAGAACCACTGCCAGGTCCCAAGGGGGAACCCTGGTGCGAGTCGCAGGTCTCATCCTCCAGGTTCAACGGAGGAAGCGTACGACCAGGTAATGCCTCCCCAGAGGACCATCACTCAGAGGAGCGTGGAAAGCCGCAATAGCAGCCACATAAACCTTGATTGTGGATGGGGTAAGCCTGGCAGAAAAGCGGTCTTGGAGAAACTCCAGTACTGAAGCCACTGGGCAGTTAACTGGGTCCAAATCACGCTCTCTGCACCAAATGGAAAATACATTCCACTTAAGGCCGTATAACTTCCTCGTGGAGGGAGCTCTGGCAGTTAGTATGGTTTCGACCACTCCAGCTGACAGGCCGGCTTCTAGGTACTGTACCCCCTCAGGGGCCAGACCCACAGTTTCCACAGCTCGGGGTCGAGGGTAGAGAACTAAGCCTTCCGCCTGGGACAGCAAGTCCCTCCTCAGAGGGATCTGCCATGGCGGGCCTGCCATGAGTGAAATGATGTCCGAGAACCATACTCAGGCCGGCCCAATGGGGCTACTAAGAGTAGACTGACTCCGTCTTAACGGACCCTTTCCAGAACTGCTGGGAGCAGAGCGATCGGGGGAAAAGCGTACAGACGTAGCCTCGGCCACGTCCGCACGATGGCATCCAACCCCAGCGGGGCTGGATGCGTGAGGGAGAACCACAGTGGACAGTATGTCATCTCTCGAGACGCAAAAAGGTCCACGTCCACTGGGCCGAACCTCTTGCATATCAACTCCACCGTCTCGGGGTGGAGTCTCCATTCCCCGGGCCTCAGCCCCTGCCTCAACAGTACGTCTGCTCCCTGATTCTGGTCCCCCAGGACATACATCGCCCTGAGAGACGATAGTCTCTGCTGCGACCACAGGAGGATCTGATGCGCCAGTCTGCACAGAGGGCGTGACCTCAGACCCCCCTGGCGGTTCAAATAAGACACCACCGACATGTTGTCGGTTCTCACGAGGACATGGCCACCATGGAGGTCTGGCAGGAAGCTCCTCAGAGCCCGGAACACCACCAACATTTCTAGGCAATTATGTGCCAAGAGGAATGATGGTCCTGCCAGAGACCTCTCGTAAAGCGGCCGTCCATGACAGTGCCCCAGCCCGTGAGGGAGGCGTCTGTCGAAATAAATACTCGGCGACATAACTCTCCCTATTTGGGACCCTGGGACAGGAACCAAGGCTTCTTCCAAATTGATAGGGAACGAAGGCATCTGCGCGTAACCCTTATCAAGCGGAATGGATTTCCCCGGGGAAAACCCCTTGGTTCTCAACCACCACTGTAAAGCTCTCATGTGTAGCAGGCCAGAAGGTATCACGCTGGACGCTGCTGCCATGAGACACAACAGTCTCTGAAAGTGTTTGACAGTGATGGCCTGGCCTAGCTTTATCCTGGACACTGTGGTCAGGATAGACTCGATCCGAGCAGGAGACAACTGTGCTCGCATCGTGACCGAGTCCCACACCACTCCCAGGAACGTGGTTCTCTGGGCTGGTGTCAACACGCTCTTCTTCGTGTTGAGTCTCGACCCCAGGCTCTGGATGTGGGCGAGGACGACATCTCAATGCCGAATCGCCAGCTCTCGCGACTGGGCCAATATTAACCAGTCGTCAATGTAATTTAGCACCCTGATGCCCTCGAGCCTCAGGGGTGCTAGAGCTGCATCCATACACTTGGTAAAAGTGCGAGGGGAGAATGCTAGGCCGAACGGAAGAACCCGATATTGGTAAGCTTCGCCCCCGAAAGCAAACCTCAGGAACTTCCTGTGAGATGGAAGGATGGAGATGTAGAAGTAGGCGTTTTTTAGATCTATCGTAACAAACCAATCCTCGGATTGAATTTGACTTACGATGATAGGAATAGTGAGCATCTTGAACCTTAATCTCCTCAGAGACCGATTCAGATGCCTCAGATCTAAAATTGGACGCAACCCTCCATCCTTCTTTGGAACTATGAAGTACCGGCTGTAGAACCCGGACTCCCTGACTGGTGGGGGAACACACTCTATGGCCCCTTTTTCCAGCAGCGAGTGAACTTCCTGTTCTAACACTTGACCCTGCTGTGGGTCTACTGCAGTCCAAACCACCCCGTTGATACTTACCTCGGTGGGCGGACCCGGAACTGCAGCCTGTATCCAATTTCAACAGTGCGCAGGACCCATGGAGAAATATTGGGGAGACATTGCCATGCCTCCACAAAATTCAGCAAGGGAACCAGGCCGTCAGGGCTGGTGTCAAGTGTTTTGTGAGAGCCCTTCACGATACCCTGAAGTGGAAGACCGGCAGGGAATAATCGAAAACGACTCTCGGTGTGCGGACGCCAGCGCTGCCTGGCCTCAAGCTCTTGGGGCAGACAGAGCAGCGTGCATTCGCTGGAAACCGATGTGTCCTGGAGCGCAACTAGCGGCGGGATGCTGACACCAGTTTCCTGAGGGCCCGGTGAGAGAGGGGATCTTGATCGATCTCTTTCGGGGGGGACAGCCCTCCAAGGTCTCACACAAGTTAGGACCTTTCTCCCGACGCCTTCCTGGCCTGAAAGGCTTTGGGCGAGAGCGCCGCCTAGAGTCCCAAGCTCAGCTTTTTTTTTTTTTTTTTTTTTAGGGGGACCTCTAGAAGCGATACTCTCCTTCAGATGGTAGGCTGAATTAAAATATCTAACCAAGTTCTAAGTCAGATACAATTTTTAATTACTTTAATTCCTTGGAATTAAATGCAGCCATAACACTGGATAAGTGAAACACGGTCTGAATGGTAGGCTGTAGGAAATAAATGCAGCCATAAACACCAGCATACTGTTTTATATTTAATTATACGATCTCGTAACCTACACGCTGCCTCGGCAAACGCGAGATTCGAGCCATTAAAATTTTGCTTTCATCCCTGGAGAAGAAAGTCAACAGTTGCGAGACTGAAACACCTGACAGCGCACGACTGTACGCGTCAAGATATTTCTCAATGAACACAGCCAGCACCCTCAGGAGCTGACTGTGAAAGCCTCGCACCTAAACAGTATTATTTATCAGATCGCGTGTGTCCCTTTTATTGATCCGTAACGCTTAACAAACGCGAGATTCGAGTAGTACACAATATATTTGGCTTTCATCTCTCGAGAAGAAAGTCAACAGGTGCGAGGCTGAGATACCCGAAACGCATTTGTGCGGCGAGTTATTTCTCAATGAACACAGCCAGCACCCTCTGGAGCTGACTGTTCATGCCTCGTACTCACACAGCAAACTGCAAAATAGACTCGTAACCTACATGCTGCCTCGGCAAACACGAGATCCGAGCTACTAGATTCTGTATTGCATTTCCAAGGCAACCTTAAACCTACGCGCTGCCTCAGCAAACGCGAGATCCCACCCACAGAATCTTATTGCAAAATACACTCGTAATCTAAGCGCTGCCTCGGCAAACGCGAGATCGGAGCAATTTACTTTAACAGGCTTGTTCACACATACACAGAGCGCTTGCTGAATAGCAAAAAGCTGACATTTCTGTGTGCCGGCGTGCTTTTGTATACATCCGCTTATGCCGTCACACGCTACGTCATCACGCAACGCCAATAGGATTGGATTCGGTTTCATTCATAAATTCAGACGCGCTACGCTGAAGGGCGTTCCCCTAGTGTCGTCACCGACGCAGTTCGAGTTCCCTCGAAAGGGAACTAGTCCTAACTGAAAAGGGCTTTTGTTATTATTTCTTAATTTACCAAAATCATATGTTAGCAATACTGCTTCACTTTTTTTTATGTTTAAATTGATATTTATTTTATAATTATTTTATTCATATATTATATAATATTTATTTAGTAAAAAACAAGGCAAAAATAGTATAAAAGTAAAGTAAAAAAATAAATAAAAAAACATGAAACTAATATAAATACAAAGTGTAAAATCCTAAAAAGAAACTAAACTACACAACGTTTTTAAAATATTGTTTTTTTATCGTGGATACTTTATTTCTCAACCCGTATACTGTCTAGTGCAGTTATATAGAGGTGTTGAATTGTTACAAACATGCACAACATTTCTGCATAATCAGAATCAAGTCTAAAGAAAAACACCTTCATAGTTCAAAAGACCCTATTCTGTGTTGCAGTCTAAGAGACGTTGTGTGTGTGTGTGTTTGCAGTACAGCAGGAGCTGCAGTGTGGTAATTAGAGTTTGGCAGGGAGTCTGGGTGACTATGGCAATATGTAATTCTGCTCACCGCATGCGTGTACCTGCCGTGTACTTTGAGTCACATGTGAGACCAAACCTCAGACTGTATCAAAGGAAGGGTGCAATGTGGCCCTGACTACCCCTCTGGTTAAGCACACCCAGGAGGCCCTCCTGCGAGTCACCTTGCCAGTGTTCCCGTGTGAAGCAACTTAAGCCTGTCGACATGCGGCTTGGACAATGGAGAATTCAAAGGGCCCAGGTTTCGACACAAGAGATGTGATTCCAAAACAAACACACAGATCTCTGCAAATATCAGCCTACCAGTATCCTCCACCTGTGCACCTAAGATATACAACATGATTTTGTTTGTATAACAATATATTTATTGAATAATAATGTTTTCTATGAGGTGTGCTTTTATTGTAGACAAATTTATCTTCAGAGTGTAAAGGGAAGTGTAAAGGCATAAAAGGAGAACAGTGTTCACTTGCAATTTTCAGTTAGTGATAAAAGGTAATTTCTTATTACATTCACACATTTTTTTACATGTTGTTTCAATAATAAAGTGCTTCAGAATGGCATGCCTACTTTAAGATACTTTATTGAACTTTAAAATGTCTTATAATTATTATTTGCTTATTTTTTTCCCTTTTTCATGATGGATGATCAAAGCAATATTGACTGGGGAATCTGACCAATTTTGCATCCATTTTGCAGCTTGAATGAGATGCCCTGCGCATTCTGCAGTACTTCGGCAGAAGTGAAAAATCGCTTGTGATGGAGGTGTAATTGCATGCAAGAGGAGACTACACCCGGCAGTATCACAATAGCCCGGTGAAGGCAGACGCTACTACGTGGAAGTTGAAATGCCGGCAACAGACGATCCTCCCCCCATCAATTTATATATTATTGCATTGTAAAGGTCAAAGCTAAAAAAGCCTCTCAGAGTGACTACAATTACATATCATTTCTGCAAGAGGATGAAGAAAATGAAAGAAAGAGCCTGAACCTTTTGTGCATTCGTTTCAGAAAGCTCTAATCTTGTCATATGGAATAAAGGCAAGCTGGAAACACTTGAGAGTTTACGTAATGAAAAAAACATCAGTCACATTATGGACACTGAAATTGGAATGGGGTTTAAAATTGACCTAATTTTCAGGCAAAGAGAAAGAGTAAACAGTATAATACACATGTGTGCAAACATGTATGGATGTATTTATGCGTGCACACACATACGCATGTGCAATCTGTAAATAGAAGACTGCTATGCAGATGTGATACTGTAAAAGAAAATACACTTTTCATAATTAACTTGTACTTTATATATATATATATATATATATATATATATATATATATACATACATACATATATATATAATTAAATGTATTAGACTTATATCATATTTAATATTTTGAACACAGGTAAAAGTGTACATAGTGCGAAAACTAATTGTGACCTCATCTATCAGTCATGAACTTTCTGTGGGAGTTTTGTAATGGCATATAATGAATGATCACTTCAATTCAATGTGATGACGTGATTCAGGGACACCACACTGTTCAAGCAGAGAGACAGCTAGAATAAGCATTATCACCCTCTTTATTTCTCTCTTTTACGTGGAGGGAGAGCCATAGTAGACACTTTGTTTTCATACAATTGTCCAAAACGTGTCGCCTCCTTGACTACACAAAAAAAGGCTCCCCAGACAAACAAATGACTGTTCTTTTTTTTTTCCCACCCTTACTTTTTCAACACGGTACCAGTGAAAAAAAAAATAATTAAAGTGGAGGGACTGAATTGTGTACAAGGTGGACCCTCTGTTCAGTAAGCCACTTTCATTTGAGAAAAGCCTTTTTTTGGGGGGGGGGGGGGAAATAATATGTTCTGCTCTGCTTAAGTCTGAGATCAAATGCTCTCTCATAACGCCAGGGTAATTAGATTTCACTATGTAAATGGCCTTTGGAGGCTGTAAAGAGTGAAAGGAAGAAAGATAGAAGGCAAGAGCAGGCTCTTGTTTGTTCACTGCTGCCTCCCTCAGGACATTCAGGATTCTGTCGTTTGGCATCTTATAAGCAACAGCACAGCTACCACAGAAATCACAGAACATATATATTATTCACAATATTACCAGAATCTAGTCAGCTGATGACATCCATGTATATGTCATCTGTGTGTCAGTTGTTTTTATCTGCCCTTATGAAGATAATAGGGATAGCAATTAAATGCCTTTCATCTAGGTTTTCATCTCAGGCAATCTGTCACAAACACTATCATATAAACAGTTTAAGACCTAAGGCAGTTTTGCCTTGTGTACTCTCCTGATAAATTAATATGCAAAACACTCCAAAATACATTAACAGAACATTTTAATCAAATACATTAATCAGCACGGTTAGTAAACAAAGGTCTCCTTCCAAAATGGTAACAGTGTGTGTGTGTGTGTGTGTGTGTGTGTGTGTGTGTGTGTGTGTGTAATTTTTTCCTGGTTCTTTGTCCCCAGTAGATTGCACAAACATATGGCTCGTCTCCCTCACCTTTAGTTAAGCCTCTCTTAATTAACTTTAAAGGGCTAATTTGCAAGCTTGACTAAGTATGGTGTTATTCTCCAACAAATACACTTTTTATTCAGCTGTAATACTGAATGAAACCACATATTATTATTTTTTTGCTTTACTTTACATAAAGACAATTGCCGGATATACAATATTGAATCTTCAGTAAGAAGAAAAACAAGACAGCAGCCATTATCTTGACTAAGATTAAGGGAGTGGTAACATCCTCTCTTTTTTTTTTTTCAAACATAAACAGCAGGGGCCCATTATAATGGTACAGTTCTTAAGCCTGGAAAGATGACCATATGCCATGCTCAAGGCACTGCCGTGACAAATGTCCAAAGACTACAGATCAGTGACAAGTCTCCTTGCTCTTAATGCCTTGTCAAGCCACTGTTGTAAAACAATTAAGATCCTATTAACATATATTTTATTAATTGCCCTATCGGGGTGGAAACACAAAAGACATGTTGATGTCCTGACTGGGCAGGCAGCTTTTGGAGAATTGGGGCATGGCATCTTTCTCACAGAGAGTGACAGCTGAAAAAATCGGGGTCAGATTATATCAGCACGGACAGCTTCACAGATTTGTTTGCCATTGATAGCAGCAATCAATTAGGGCAACCACGTCTGCAACAGCACAAAATGCTGCAGGGACTCATCGCAAAAAAAAAAAAAAAAAA
This sequence comes from Tiaroga cobitis, assembly GCA_030578255.1. Lineage (NCBI taxonomy): Eukaryota > Metazoa > Chordata > Actinopteri > Cypriniformes > Leuciscidae > Tiaroga > Tiaroga cobitis. The sequence goes on along the minus strand of CM060596.1, from coordinate 25,030,607 downwards.
AAAAAAAAAAAAAAAAACACAGGCTTTTTTACACATTTGCGAGTAATTGTTACAGCTTGATAAATTCAGTCACTGGGTTATGTAAAAATAAATATATAAAATAAAAACAATTCCGTTGTCTGGTGATGATTATTTCGCAAAATTATCGTATCACAGCTTTTTACATTTCCTCTAAGTAATTGGACTGCCCCGGTGCATTATCTGATCTAAATTGCATTGCTAATTACAAAGCCCAACAGTTGAGCGGCATCAATACTCCATTAGGATTAATTAGGATTGGGAGTGACAGCTGACGATTAGGCACATCATTTGCAGTTCAACAATGCAGAGGTCAAATGATCACGTTTCTTTCTTTTAATCATGATTACTGTAAGCTGCTGGATAATTCTCATCAAACTGAAGCATGCGTGTAACATTATGATTAGCCAGGACATGCTCACTCATAAAAGTAATACTGTGAAGGTATATGAGGCAATTTTCAGGGTTTTTCTTCATCTAATTTTCACCAGGAAAAACATAAAGGTTTCATAATTGATTATGTGTCTAATTACAAAGCATATAATTAGTGGAAGTTATTGATAGTTGAGAATGTGCTTTTTAACCCTGAAGCTGTGTATCTATCCAGAGGAGATGTGTGTCCTTCTGATCTGATGATGGCTGTGACTTTTAACTAATTAGTCTGTCACACAAAGTCACAAGTTTTTTTTTTTTTTTTTTTTTTTTTTTGTGGCAACCTGAATTTGACAGGGATTGTATCTTTTTTTAAGCCCCTAATTTTCATATCACTGGTCAGCAGAAGTAAATCATCCTGTGTGACCTTTAGCTTTATGAAGAGAAGACAAACAAATCAATGTTTGCATTACTAATTACCTTTAAATACACATGAAAAAAAAAAAAACTGTATATCAATTTAGAAGTTTAAGTGGCTTTAGTGTGCTGTGCTTCTGAGAAGTAGAGATGCAGAATACGAGTGCACTTTAACTCCCTTCATAGACATGCAGCTATAACGGCACTTAAACGTTTAACATTACACATTTTTAGATGTTATCAAAAAATAATAGCATCAAATCATGTTTTCCTCATGCCACTTTCACAGAGTGGGGTGGAAGAGTTGTCCTCCGCGATAGCATATATGCCCTTAGAGAGACTGCACGAAGGAAAGCCAACCCATTATTTTTTTCATAACAGAAACAGAATGTTAAATGTAGGTTATGGGACATATAAAGACAGATCAGATGAAAGTATAAACATCAGCTTCAAAGTTCGGTTGAGAGATTGCAGAATTCTGATAGATGTAAAAACTGCTGTAGTCTCTGCAAAACAGGGCTGAAAGTCAAACATAAATCTGGAAGACAGATTTATGTCTTAAGACCCCCCCCCCCCCCCCCCCCCCCACACACACACACACACACACACACACTCACAAGCCATTACAACTGTACTTCCTGCAAGTGCATTCTTAAATGTCACCGGGGACAGTGTGCTTTCCTAATTGTCATCATTTCCCAGCTAAAGATCAGGATCCCGTCCACAGCCACTGGCTCTCACTTTAATGGTCTCTGGTGAATGTCACAGAGAGGGAAGTGTTATACACTTTACTTCTCATCACAGTACTTTTGCATTGGATGTGTGAATGCTGAATGCTATGTGCCTGAGTTGAGGGAGGATGATTACAGTAGTTTAACATTTAGTTAAACACATATTTAGATCTATCTATCTATCTATATATCTATCTATATATCTATCTATCTATCTATCTATCTATCTATCTATCTATCTATCTATCTATCTATCTATCTATCTATCTATCTATCTATCATCTAATCTTAGTAAAAACGGTAATATTGTGAAATTTATGTTATGACAATTTAAAACCGCTATATATTTTTGTGGAAACTGTGATACATTTACAGGATTTTTTTGTAACATAATGCCATCACTTTTACTGAATAAAAGTATTAATTTTGCAATAAATCTCATTATGATTCTGATATATGTCTTAATCATGTTGTCATCATATAACCTTTCTTTTCAGTTCAACTTTAATTCAAATCCTTTTTTTATTATATTTTATTATTTCTATAATTTCAATGTGGTCTCAGACTTCTGCCCCTTCTGCATATAGGTCCTGACTTTATATTTTAGATTGTTTGCAAGGTAGTACCGAGGTGAAGTCCAAATCAGTGCCATAGCAGTAATGATTTTTTGTTAATCAGTTGTAAGAGACACTGTAGCCGTATACATTCAGAAGTGGAGAGACTCCCAGGAAGCGTTATACATTGAGTGCTTGGATGCAGTCAGTCTAAAAGTGGCTGAAAGAGTGCTGCCGGGCATGCTTACCCTCCAGCTCCCTGAGGAGCTCTGTTATTATTGGTAATAAAAAGTGATAAACATGGTGTAAGGAATAGCTTGTGCCACTGTAGGTATACTGTGTCCTTTATGCGAGTCATCCACAAAAGTTTATGCATCACATGTCTATATTTCTTTCTTCCTGTTCTGTTTTTTTCAAACAATGATTTATATACTATACATATTCTAGAAAGACTAACTTTACTGTTTGTATGTATCTTACCTATATTCTTTAAAATCGTTGAGTATATTCCTCTGAAGCACGTTGAAACTGTACCCAACTGTTTAACTTTTTTTTTCTTTCTGTTTTAACATTCTTTCTGTTTGGGGTAAATATTAATTTACACTGATCAGACATGTTATGTTATCATATAGCGTGAACATTTCTTTATTCATATACATTAATGTAAAGCTTTCCCTGAGGATGGTTGAAGTTTATGATGGAGTTTTGGTTAAAGTACAAATTAGTTCTCATAAGGAAAAGTATCAGCCTAATATGTCAATGTTAAGTATATTTCAGACTATTAATATAAAAAGGCCTCAGGCTCTCTGAGACCCCAAACAGAACAAATTCCTTTGTTTAATTGATTAAACTGCATACTAAACAACTAACATTTCTTCACAGTGCTTTTGTGAGAAGCTAGGGGGGGAACTAAGGCAACAAAGTGTTTCGCCATCCTCTCTCCACACAGAGTTTCACCTTGGATTCCCAGACACAAAGAAGTCATTGTAAGATGAGCTATTACCAGCAGTATGCGTTGTGCCAAAAGAGTGCATGGCTTAAGGGAGTCAACTATAGATACAAAACGTGCTCATCAGACCCATCTCAGCTGACCTCTTCCGCTTCGAAGGAAGCATGCATCAACACAGTGGAACTGTATAGACAGATTTTCCGAATGTTTTGGAATCTGTTTGGTGACCGAGAGTGTGAGTGTGTTTGTCTGCGAAAGAAAAAGAGCCTGAGAGAAAAAGAGAGAGGAACATAATGCTCCTTGAAATGGATTTGACCTATGAACGTTAAGTGGTGTGATGCCCATTTCTTCAGAAATATGACATTAAAGGACCTTTTTTATTGATGGTTGTGAAGAAAGGGAAAAAGAGTGCTCATAATTAAGAATCAATTGAAGGAGCAAGGAACTGAGTCAGGGGAAAATGTTAGCTGTTAGCCCCATAGCTTCCAGGCTTTTCATTTTGAGAACATAAAAGGGAGAAAGAAAGTGCAGTGTTCCTTCTTAAATCCCTTTATTTTCTTCGTTCTCTCTCGTTCTCTCTCTCTCTTGCTCTCCTGTCTTTCCTCTTCCCCACAAATGGTAGCGATTCCCCCTCTTGGAACAGATGTATTACTTATGACATCCCAGTTTTCATCCGTTCACAATTTTTACATTAGAGTTAAATCTCTGCAGCTGAATTCTTACGGCTGAGTTAGCCAGAGCCCATCAAATATTGAAGTGTTCAGAGCCACTGGTAGGCAGGTTGAGGGGAGTTCACGTCCAAAAGCCAAGCTGTAGATTCACAGACATCCCAATAGGAGTGTACAACAGAAAAGAGCACTGATCAAATTTTCATTAAAATGAGACGGGTATATTGCTAGCATTCTCTCCAGCATCACTATGAAAACTTAATCTGAGTTAATGGAAAAGATACGAAAGCCTTTCTCAATTCAAAACACAAGCAGTGCATAATTTATAAATTATTGTCAGAAAAGTGATTCAGCTCTGAGATTTACTCAGCGTGAGATGGAAGACGGCCTGTAGAGATGGGAGGGGGGAAAAAACATTGCTCTTTTTGACCTTTGATGCCAGCAGATTTTACACTAGAGCTGTCGATATTATCAAGTAAACTGGTCATTTCGAGAAACTGCAGCAAGAGCACTCACAGTGAGTAAATATCAACACAAGGTTGCCCACAGATCCACTCAGAGGAAAAAAAGAACAAAACAAACGGGTAAAGCAGGTAGACGGGTGTAAAGTATTCTGCGCTCAGCGGCCTGACAGTTGCTAAAAGCTTCATTATGTTGTCGGCACATGGTCTCGACAATGTAACGGTGAACTGGCAGATTATTTTAAAAGCCTTTTTCTTTTCCCCTACATTTTTTCCTTTGCCTTTTTTTCCTTCTTCCAATTACATATGATGCCTTTACATGGCAGAGCCCCCATGGCTAATGCTCAGTGACAGTCGTCTCATCCTAAGGCATGCTGGGAGTGGTAGTAATGGTGTTCTGTCCTGGAAAACACTCCCCTCTAATGTAGGCTGCTCGTGTCCAGAGTGCGTAACTCAGTTGTACCTGCTCTTTTACATGGCAGGGAGCGGATGTTGATGAAGATTAGCACATGTAGTTCTCCACTCCCTGAAGGCAGGCGGTACTTTATGAGCTCATTTACTCAGTCGGTACACATTACACACCTCTGTCTCTCTCTCCTATGTGTCCAATAAAGCATTGCAGCTTGTGTGTCTTCATGAAACCTAATGCACACTGGCATTTTCATATGTTTCCACATTCATTCTGATACCTTACATGCTAATTTGTCATAAACACTGTTAGCATCTGATATGTTTAATAGCTACATGATTTAAGTAGTTAAGTAGGAGACACTGAAAAGGAAATCTAAATGGAAATTATTTTATTTGGTGCAAATAAGGTCGATTCTTTTAGCATTGTACATTATAAAGTCGTCTGACTGTGTTTAATGCGGTAATGCTGGCTGTAGTGGGACTTAGGGACAGGGTTTTGTTAAAACAAATAAAAAGAAAAAAGATCCAAAATATCCAAATGGTTCCTAGCCCTGGTGGGAATGTGATGCAGTTACTTCCTCCTTTGGCTCTAAATGTACATGGGGGAATAAGGAGGGGATTGCGCCGGTATAGAGCAGTTTTTTTTTTTTGTTTGGCTCAGTGGCGGGGGTTTACTCGGCTGGGCTGGTAAATGTGCTCTGAAATGGCAGATGAAGAGCTGGGTGAACGCTTGGCTGGGCCGCCACTTATTCAGGGTGATAAAAGCATAAAAAGGGAATATGAATCTTAAATGGAGTACGGAAGTACACAGCGCAAACTTATTTGGGACAGTGCCATTAAACTCTCATCTCTCGCAGGGTGATGTCCCCAAAGCTCCCGTTTAATGTGGATAAATGGATGTAGACTAAGAACCTGCCCCTGCGCCGCCTGCTGAATGCATGCTGTTTGAACCAATGAAAATTGATGAAGGTCTCAAAAGCACGATAGTAAGAGTGAGCTAAAGACGAGGTGAGTGAGCGCCGGTAGGTATAAAGAAGGTAAATGGGGCTTTTCACATGCAAACAGGCATCATTTTGCCCGGGAATGCCCTCCGACTGCACTCTGTACTCAAGACGCTTTCCCCCTGTAAGCGATAGCAGCGTAGTCTGAAAAGGATCATCCTCGCCACAAGAAACATGTACAGCAAGCCAAATAGTGCTGGTGCTCATGTTTTATTAACGCTCAAAGTTGTTCTACTGTCTCTCCGTAGATAATTATGAGCATTGGTTAATTTATGTAGGACCAGGGGGTGTGCAGGGGAAGAGGTGTTGGGTGTCGTTAAGATCTTCCCCAAAAATTCATCACAGGCCCATTATCCATTATTCAGCCCCGTGCGGGTGCGCAAGGAGGAAGGTTTTTACTCAGCACGCCTGTAACTGGGTAAAGTCATGTGGAAAAAGGTCTGGTGAGCGAGAGAAAGCTTGCAGCCCCTTAGAGTAGATGAGTTAAGGAGAGTAAAAGCTACCTTTACCCTGGCCAGGGGGAAACAGGAGGGAGGGTTCTTGTGTGCATGTGTGAAGAAGAAGCGATGTGCAATGGGAGCAATTTCCCGACCTTCTGGCAAGCACTGGGGGTAATGTTGTTCATCTTTGGAAGGCTGCATATGTCAGAGCGAGCCCGGCCGAGACGCTCTGGGATTTACCGTGTTCTCTGGGTGTCCAGCAGCGGACAAAAAAGCTGTGGAGATGTCCCCGAACTGGATATGCTCACTCACTCAGCGTTACTTTACAATTCCCCTTCAGAGCCCTGGGGCTTAGCACTCACTACCTCACTTCCCTTGTCTCTTTTCTCTCTATCTATTTCTCTCTCCGTCGATTTCACAATACCACATTTTTAAAAATATTCTTGCCCTATTGCTCTCCTCCCCTCTCTCTCATTTCTCACCCATTTCTTGCACGCTCTTTAAAACCACCTGGACTGTTCAAGTCTTTTCATTTATTCTCTTTTTTTTTTTTATTCTCCTTCCTTCCAGCTAGCCGCTTACATGACCATCCATTGTGCTGCACTTCTGCATTTTTATTCCCTTCCTTGGTTGTTATTCTTGTTATTGTTTACAGTAAACAACTTTGGAAACCACTTGGCAAACATTTTGGCCTCTTATGTATTAATTACTGAGATAAAGCTGGAATGAGAGGAACACAAACACCTGTCCCACAAGCCCATTTTTTTTTCAACATCCCACCAGCATTTTATCTCTTTGTTTGTCTACTGCAAAAGAAATGCCACTTCACCTTGAAATAAAATGAATTTTGCAAATAAAAATAATCGTATTCTGCATTAGTGATAGCTGAGGCATTGACAAACCACAGTGCCTATATGACTTTTTTGTTTGTTGTTTAAGGATTGGAAAAATTTCACACAATTTTAGCATTTTTTTTTTATTTAGTGGCTCAAACAATCATGTACAAACTAATAAAACAAATTCATACCTTGAATAAAATAAAAAAAAACTTAATCATTTTTTTTTTTTTAAAGGTTTTTATTTCCTTACAAATATCATGAATAATTAAGTTCAGGGCTCCTCTCGATATTTTCACCCTAAGAAATAATAGTATTAATACTTTAAACTGTGTCACATTTTCTTTTCAAGAACTTCACTCTTTTAATGAGGCTTATTTTGTATCACCCTGACATCTCCGACTTGCTCATTGACCCTCATTATCCTGTCCAGGCATTCTTGCATTATTATTAAGTTGCAATCATAGTCGAATATACCTTCTAATTGCATCTTCCTGTAATTCATTTCATTCTCTCACAGGCTAAAATCACTTCCGCACACAGAGCAGATTCAGGCGGATCGTGTGCAGTGAGCGTTCCCTGTGCTAGTGTTCTTGTCCAGGGTAGGTGCTAATGTGTGTGTAGCGTCCCTGTACTCACAAGCTCGCTGTCACGCTCAGCTGCACCTGGGCTTGTTCTGCAGGCCTGTCAAACCCCAGACCGGCCGTAAGAAGGCATACATCCATGTTTAATTACAGTTGCTCTCCCTCCCCTCACCCAAACCCCCCTCTCTCTACCCACTTCAAGATGAGACACCTCCTGAGAATCCCATATTATCTCCCTTTTGAAGTTTAAAAAAATCATTAATATTTATAGCATCCTCCCTTTCCAGTTCAGACCTGATTTATTTTCAGGATAAGAGATAAACATAATTTATATATGTGTATTAATACAGGTGCCTCTTTGCTCAGAATATTCTACAGTGAGGGTAATGTTCATTAATTGTGGCAAACATAGTAGATCACTGTAATATTCAGAGTATACAGCTTTTATTGAACTGATTCTGCATCCTCCTAATATGCATATTTATATAGTTTATATGAGTTTTTGCATTATTATTTTTTATTCCTCCCTCCTCGTTTACTCTCTCTTTTCATTAAAGCCTACATAAACTGTGAAGAAATTAGGGGCAATTAAGATCAATTTCAGCAAGCTTTACAGAGGCTCGTGGGAGGTAGAAAGCGTTGGGCTATAAGAGATCAAAGTCATCACCAATCATTCTGATTTCTCTTTTATTGTGTCAAAAGGAGAAAAATAAATGTTAATATTTCTGTTTATCAATTTATACGGATCCGCTTTAATGATTCGATTTGAGAAAATGCAGTCTGGGAAATATCTCGTCTTTTAAGGCTCACTTCATTTCCAGTAAGAATGGCACAAAAATCATATTAGACCGGTGCTGGATTCTGTGCTGTCACACAAAACAATAGAGCTATAGGAGACAGCAGGAGGGAGAGAAAGAGAGAGAAAGAACAACAAGCACCAATGTTTTCTAACAGACATGATCTCTTTTTCTGACGTGTCACATTATGGTTGTACATACTGTGTATCCTTTGCATAGAAAAGGTCAGAGAGATAAATCAAATTCTGCATCCTTGACTCTTATAATTCATCACAGAGGGAGAGGGGTCAGCCAATGAGTCTAATCAGATTCTTCACTTTACTACTGTAAGATAAATATGGCAAGAAAATCAATGAAACAAATAAAAAAAAATGGCTTGGAGATTGTATAATAAACATATACGTCTTATTAAATAAGTGCAATGGTAGGCCCTACCACAGCACAGCACATCAGTGAGTTTTTTTCTCTACATTTTTTTTTACACATTTTGGTGTAAACCAAGGGACTTATTTACCCACCAGGTCCAAGTGATGTTTGTTGGCACAGTGACATTTTTGCTTGTTAGATAATATTCCATGATGCAACACGGTGAAACCCAGCACCTCTCCCAACTCAGGGAGCCACTGAGACAGAGCCTTGTGCGCCTGAGAGTGTTTGTTGTAAAGTGTCAGTATTATTGCTAGGATATCACAAACCTGCTGCGTTTCTAATTGGGCCACTATTTGTTCTGTGTAAAACTACCCAACACCCTCAATTAGTCAAGCGACTATTACAAAAATACTGGAAATAGGTACAATACCTCTCACAACGGGACAGGTTAATTCTTAATTAACCACAGTGCAGCTTGTGCCACCGTGTATGTGCGAGTGTGTGTGTATGCGCACACCAAGATTTCAATTAGTGTTTGTAGAAGCATGTGGGTCCCCCAATTCCCACTTTCCTGTCCCCCCTCCCTCCCTTAACAAAGAAGTTCTGACTTCCTCTTGCGTTAGTGAGGCTCTCGCAGTGACTGATCACGAGAACAGGCAGAGGTTCCGCCATCCAGACAGACATCACACCTCTCCCACACGCTGCTAATTAGAGTTCATTATTTATACGCTTTGATTTAGCCCAGCTCCTCTCTGCATCAGGTGCCAAATTATTCCCCGCTTGTTCTACAAATGAAAGAAACCAAACAGACTGATTGATACTGCTGCTTTTCCCTTCTTTTGCCTTCATTAAGACTGAAAATCAAAGCCTTCAGAAGTTGATTTCATTACCAGCACACCTTCAATGTCAATGATTGGAGTTGTCTTAAAAAGATGTTGAAAGGCAAAGAGAGAAATTGTATCCATGGTTGTATCTTTCTGGAAAAAAAACCTTCCATCCTGACTAAGATTGCTTGTTTCCTTTAAGGTAATATAGGGCAAGGCATCTGATAAGTGCAAGCTTCTTGCAGCAATGTCTTACAATCTACATTGTTTGGATTTAAAAAGGCAAATGCATAAGAGTCTATGATTGGATCATAATTGCAGTGATTATGTTTCTATAATTGTATATGTTTGGCAACAGTTCTTATAACCCTAAATGAAGGAGTGTGTAGCTTTTCATTTCTTAAACAACCATGTAGGAAGACACATAATGGCCATATCCTAGTATAACAATGTCAAGATTCATCAGGCTCAAAATGTGAAAGAATGGTTGGGAGGGAGCATGACTAATTATTTTCACACATTAATTGGTAAGTCCAGACCTTAAATGATTTGAAAGTCTTTGGAATGTGCTGGAGTAGCCTTTACAGAGTGCTTGCCTCTTGCATTGTCAACACAAGATCTTTACCAAAAATGTATGCAAGATCTTGTAGCGACAATGCAAGAGTCAAGCACTCTGTAAAGTGACTTTTTGTTTGTTTTTTGTTTTTTTGGCCGGGCAGTGTATTTTAGTGCATTGTATTTTAGACTATAGGCCCACACAGAATATCTATCTACAATATTAAAAATGTGTTAAACTAAGCTAGATTCTTGTTGTTAGCTGAATACATGATTAATTTAGCCAAAAAATTTTATAAACAAATTTGGAGGGGTAGGAAAAATGTATAATTTTAAGGGGCTTTACAATTTTGCACAATTATTCTGAAGTTACAACATAGTTCTGTGACCTAGATTATGACCTCTTGACTAAAACTAAATTTGGGGGAAAATTTACTTAAAAGTTCACTTATCACTATTTCAGAAATTCTTATTCACTAATCATCTGCATTAATCATGAACCACTATAGCGTACATGTACACTTTCAAACTGCAGTGCATAAATTATATAAATTACCCAAAAACGTAAATGTTGTTACTCACCCTCATGTTGTTCGTAAGCTGCATGACTTCATTTCTTATTCAGAGCACAAAAGTAAGTCACTTTTATGAATATCCAGTTTGATGAATTTAACACAATCGCAGTACTGTATATCACAACTGAATTTGACCCTTAACAAAGTGTCCAAGAGCATTAGCAAAACGTGCATGCAGCTCACTGATAATTTTTTCAAGTCCAATTGTAGCAATTGTACAGTAAACTCATTGCACTTCTGTGGACCATCCAGTACTTCACACTCCAGTCCAGTAGATGACAGAAATTCACCCATTACATTGCTGTATGAAAACGGAAGACAAAGTCTAGATGGAACGGAAGTGTAGATTCCTAAAATGATGATACAATGATGCATAAGAGCATTATAACTGGGTAACACTGGGTGCTGTAAAATATGTCAGATTGTAGTCTGTTGTGTCCACTACAAACTAGTACTCAGAACCAGCCTGAAGGATAGCGAACTGTGCCATGTAAATTCCGCACTAATTTTATTATTGGCACTTTAGTTTTTTTTATTGAATTGGGTTATAAACCAATGCAAAATGTGTGTGCAAATCAATGGACACAATTCATTCTTAGTGATACATGAGTGTGTTCCTGTAGGTTGAGGAAGATAATGAAGAAACAAGTGTGGGGCTAAAAGGAGAGTAAAAATAGCGTAAAACCATTATTGACTATCCTGGCATAGGCATGACCACTCATCTCAGATGAGCAGCAGGGGAAAAGAGAGAGAGAGGGGTGGGACAGGGTAAGGGATGCCCCATGCAGACAGGATATTCATCAGTGCTGACCCACATTTAGGCCAGTGGGCTTCACATCCCATAATTACCACAAACCTGCCATTGTTTTACAATCATGGGAACAGGGCAGCTCTGTGACTGATTGTGCCATATTTGTTAAAATCATCCTGTTCCCACCCTGGCTCAATCATGTATATTAAATTATATTTTAATATTCAAGAGAAATCAACTGATTATGTGTTTTTAATCTTATAAACATTTATTTATAGTTGCCTTCATGTTGGGTATTGTTAAGATTAGCTTTACTATATGGGTGGGGCCCTGGAGACCTCAATGCTGTATGTGTAAAATTATTAATTGCAATTTTGAGACAAACCTATTTTCCCTTCAAAAAATTGTATTATGTTTCTCAGACCTCTTCGAAATCCAGCAGGCAGATATATTTTTGCAGATTTAACTTTGTTGTTGTACAAGGTATGTAAAAGTCATGAGCAAACAGGTGCACTTGATCAGGAGAAGTAAAGAGTCAAAGCGATATGAGCATTCCTCTTCGAGAAACAGCAGAGTGCCGTACCAGCCCACATTCTGAAGTAAATCCCGTAACCTCACTGGCGGTTTGAAGTTTTGCTCCCTCTCACATTCTCACCCAGCGGCCCCTGCCCTGTAGGTCTACTAGACCTAAATATAACTCACCCATTAAATTACAGCAACTCTAACACTGATCCCTCCGTAGTCCAGCTCTGGGAGCGCTGCCGACTCACCTCTCGCTATTTAACTCATCACCACACTGAGTGCTAATACCCCTGAACCTGCATCAATCTCACACCTGAATTCCTCCTCCCACCAAATAGAATGATCAAACCACCCCCCTCTCCCACCTCCCCCCCCCCCCCCCCCCCCCCCCCCCCTCCCCCCCCCCCCCCTCCCCTACCCTTCCCTCCTCCCCTCCTGCACCAAAACAAAGAGATCCTTCCTGGAAGTCTGTTTTGATACAGGTTACCATAGAAATGAATCAGTGTTGCTCTCTTCTGAGAGCTTGTTATGTGCCGTATCAGTGATGTGTTTTTTTCCTCTGGCCCCAGTTCATCTGTCAAACCGGGTTTTTCTCCTTCAAAATAATGATGGCGCGCAGAGCAGAGGGCCTGGCTCAGGAAGCGCCTCATTTCAGGTGGCTCTGCAGTGTGCAGCTTGCACTCCTCAGGGGTCTACTGCCGTGGAAATGGCCCCTGACATGAACAGACACAAACAAGCACTCGCTACAAGTGCTGCTGGGGCTTATTTAGCCTTAATCAATATGGCGGCTGGGTTGTACCTGCTTGTTTTTCAGCGGCAGTCAGGAGAGAAATAGGGTAGCGATAGACAAGGAATGCATGCATGTGTTGTGTTTATCATTATAGAGACATTGACAGAAACTGAAAAATCTTTTTGACTGGTGTGCTATTCTAAAGGCCCCAATATACTTCAAGCCAAATCAAAGAATTGGTGTGACTGGTGGTCTGTGACCTAATATTTTTTTTTTTTAGTCTAGGCAAAACGAAGTTAGTTTGGAGTTCAAAACCTTGCCAAAGCAAATTTGCTGGAAAAGTTAGCTCTGGCTGGTAAACACCTTCAAACTACCAATTGTCTGTGCCGATTACAAAATAGGTTGGTGCTCTGGGGCTCCACCCTCTTTGATGTGGAAATCTTCTCTGATTCATTTCTTCTGTTCAGTCCATCAAGGTCAGACGCAAATAAAAATATGAACACACTGGCGAGCTGCTTTATAGTAGAAAATGAACAACACAGGGTCATTGGAAATACGTACCAATACGTACATATCACTGCAGTTTCCAACAGAAATGAACACTAGAGGCAGTAAAACAGCAAGCACTTGAAATCGTTTTTGCACACAATTATGATTACAGGGGCAGATTATGGATTATTAAAGACATGTTTTCACACGGCTCCTTGCACAAGTATGTTATGACCTCAAAACACTTTTTACCATAGTGCATGATTTGTAAACGAATCTATTTTGGAGTTTGCATCACCTAACCAGCTTCATATATTTGGTTTTACTAAGCTTGCTCAGTAGCTCAGTTGGTACAGGATTGTACATGTGATGCATAGAGCTCGGGGAGGAATTCCTCTAAAGACGAGTCACGATAAAAGAGCTCAAAAACAAGCTAAAATGCCATGGTTACGATTGTGATTTTATGTCACATTTGCTTTTGTTAACACTTTCGGGTAAGTTTAGGGTTTAGTGAAGGCATGCGTTATTTTAAAATGGAGCATTAAGCTTTTAGCCCCAATCACCGGACATTTCAATTCAAAACTGCGATGATACGTACATACTCCAACGTAATAAATCCGGAAAAAGTTTTAACGCACCTTTGGTGCCACTCACTGGACATTTCACTTTGAAACTGTTGTGAAACGTGCACGACGCAACATATTTTGCGTTTTGCTAAAATGCTGCCACAGGGAAGTTTATCTAATGAGCCTGAGCTGAAATTGAAGCTCTACTTCTAATTGAAAGCAACACTAACACTAGCCTGCGATTCAAGCCCATTTCCAATCCGTCGAAATCGAGGCACCAATCAGAAACGTTGGGGCGGGCTTTACACAATGACGACAGGGTTGGGATTTTGAAGCAGATTTTAGCCTGCATTACAAAGATGGATGCCACATCTGTCGATCATCACTCGTTCGAATCAGCTATCGCGTCTGTTTTAAACGTTTCCTTTTTTTTAAATCGATCAAAGAACAACACTAGATGTTTCTCCGCCGCTCTGCATACATCATCTCCTTCATCGCTCTGATTGGTTTTAGGTCTATCCGCGACGTGCGTTGGTGACGCCCCTCTGGAAATGATTTGTCTATGACGCTTTGCCAGACCATAACTCAGTTACAACTGATAATGGTCTGGTTTTAACCAGGCTACACTAACACTGTTTTCATGTTAAATAATTTAACAGCAATCTATTGTATAAAGTGCTATATAAATAAATATGACGTGGCCTGCCTCACTCAGCAGTGTTAGCATGTTCACTATACAGTACCACTCTATACCACTGAAAAGGTATTTTGAACTTATTTTTTATCCTAAGTGAAGAATGAAAACGAACTTCACCATGAGTATATCGAGACCTTAAGTCCATAGGTTTGTGTGAAGAACAGACACAAATTTAAGTCATAATCTTGCCATCTGTTACCTTAAAACTGGTTGCTTTCCTCATGTTTTAGACACACAGTGTTCAAAATTCTTCAAATATGGTTAGTTCGGCCAGAAATAAAATTTCTGTCATTTTTTACTCGCCCTCATGTCGATTAAAAAACTTTTGTTTTTTTTGTTTTTTTGACATTTGCTTGAAACTCAAATTAAGATATTTTTAATGAAACCTCCGAGATTTCAGTCACTCTATTGTAGGTCCACCCCCTCAGAACTTTGATGCTACAAAAAGTTCATAAAGAGATCATAAAAGAAATCCATATGAAGCATCATGGTTTTGGAGCATCAACGTTTTGGTGTAATCAACTTTCAATAGAGGGACAGAAACCTCTCAGTTTCTTTGAGTGTTATATTACAGTAAATCTTACAAAAACTGTTTGATTTAGACAATTTTATCTCTTTTACACTTGTTTTTTTTTAAAGATTGCAACTGTTAAATAAAATAGTCTTTAAAAGTCTAAAGGCCTTTCACATCCCTCAACACTGGTCCATGGTAAAGCGGCTGAGAGTGGGGTCAGGGTTGAGTTCCTACAGAGCACACAGTGGGATGATAAGGAGGGTGCGTGGCCTCCTCTGGGCTCCAGGGCAGGTGAGAGTGCTCCAGGCAGAGGCCTATGAGTGGAGACTGGTCTGTTACCATCCAACTCTCACTGTAGACCCTGAATAGGTTACCCCTGTGGATCCCTCCGGCCAAGCCTGCCCTACATCTTCCATCACACACTCCATTATAATTGAGCGGAGCCATGAGGCTTCCCCAGCTCTGGTCCTTTAAACCTATATTTCCTCTTTATTGTACAAGACATTTACGATTGTACAATAGGCAGTAAATGTGCCCAAAGCACTGGGATTTGTGTGATCAAGCAGCAGTTTTCAAAGAACCAGTTCTGGGGGGAAATAATAATAATAAGTACAAAAAGTATTGTAAAAAAAGAACAGTGGATGCAGAGAAGATGTGATTATTTGCAGAGTTTCTTGGTTAACTTGTTGTGATTCCTTCTGCCCTGATTCTCAAACGCCGCCACTTGATCTTTACTACAGATCTTTTAGAGGGAAAATTACGAGATGATGGGATTCGTAACAGAGATAAATAAGAGGGAACGGAGCACGGTGGCTGTGCTAATTGGCGCAGTATGGTGGTTTGATGTGGTGAGAGAACGTCTGGGGCCGGGCAGGCGGATGACCTGAAGAGGCAAGGGCCTTTTTTCTCTCTCTTACTGTATCTCTCTCTCTCTCCACATACTTAGCCGTCGTTCTGTGGCTCCCTGCTCATTTGTTGGGCTTGTGAAGTCAAGGTCTTCTCACCTGTCTTAATGATTTCTCTTGCCTTTATAAGGAAATTAATTAATATTCCAGCAAGCAAACACTTACTGGCTCATTAATCAATACGTGTCAGTTTCTACCCGTGATAAAAATGTACGTTGCAAGATAATTAATTTCCTTTCTTCTCTACTCTAGAGTGCCCATAGCTCCAATACTTGACATTCTGCCTTTTGCGAAGAGTTGAAATAGTCAGAAAGCTAAAGCTACTATTCCCGTAAAGTGGATCAAAACAAGTCCTACATCAACACGGTCCTTACACTAATCTTTTTGTTTTTGGTGTTATTTTTATTTTTACACTACGGAGACACAGCTAGCTTGTTACACTTAGACAAAAAAACAAAACAGTTGAGCGCAAACTCCGCACCGTAGCCAATTTCATTAGTCAACTTAATTACTCAGTCATGTCAGGAAAAGTTCATGGATTCATGGACTTTATGGATTCAGTTCAGAGTTCAGCAATATCACAGATGGATCTGATAACAACAAAGGGTAATGTTATCTACCAGGATGTACGCTAAGGTTAACCCAAGTGAAAATAAATATACCAAAATGTATTTAAAATGCATTTATTTAATGCTAAGTATACTACAAATAAATTACATATTTATGTACTAATATAAATAAAACCCTGCAATTGTACTTTTGGTATACCACATTGATATACTTAAAGTCTGCTAAATTGGAACAACTAATTTTGTACCTTAATGCACTTTAGTTATCCAGAAGTAGTGCTGATATCCAACTAAATATATACTTAAGTATATTTGATTGTGCTAAAGTGGAACTATTGCAACTTTATCTTGCATTTAAAGACTGATATTATACAGAGATCATACTATCTTTACTAATAGTGATATTAAAACACATTTTAGGCTTAAGATTTATAAATGTGCATTGTGCAATAAAGTAGTACTCCAAATCAATTTTAATTATAATATTTATATCAGTAAGTCTCAAGCAATATGTCAGTAAATATGTAAACGGATTTGTAGTATACTTTATATGAAATAAATGTATTTTAAATACATTTTGGTATAGGTTTTTTTTTTTTTTTCAATAAGGAATGTTAAGGTTAGATTTAGCTTAGGGTTAGGGATTAATATTTGTTTTCCTGTTGTGTTGGCAATGTGCGCTGTGATTGATGTGACCAATTAAATATTTAAAATCGACTATAGCAGTGTTGACTTAATTAGTAATCACTCTACTTGGACGGTTGGACCATTTTAGTGATGAGCGATTTGTAAACAAATACATACTTATTAGTCAGTTCTTGAACTGGATCACCTGATCATGATGAACTGATTTGGTTTAACAACTCTGAATCAGTCAAAGAGGTACTCGGGTTAACTTCATCAATTTAAGTAACACAGCAGCATCCAGCAAATGTTATGATGGAAATCTTAAATCTTAAGCCATAAAATGTTGTCAAACCAATCAATTATTTATTTCAAACTTGCTTAATTAACTGAAAATGAT
The DNA here is from genome assembly GCA_030578255.1 of Tiaroga cobitis. NCBI lineage: Eukaryota > Metazoa > Chordata > Actinopteri > Cypriniformes > Leuciscidae > Tiaroga > Tiaroga cobitis. Next base: position 25,013,278 of record CM060596.1, on the reverse strand, counting down.
TTGGTTGTACAACTTTTGGATCAGTCAAAAAGGTTCCTCTATTGATCTGGGGCCGTATTCACAACGAATTTTAAGGCTAAAAGTAGCTCCTAACTGGCGAATTTAGGAGCAACTCCTAAAAATAATGGGCGTGTCACTCGTAACTTTAGGACTCCTAATTTTTTGACTAAGAGTAATTCACGAAGCATTTTAGCCCTAAAAGTAGCACCTAAGCCTGGGACAGCTTAAAAGAAGTCGAGAGGACTCCTAACTCACTAAGACCTATTCACAAACCGCTTTTTGTGGCATTTCCAACGCATTTCACGATGCGATGTTTTGAAATGCGTATGCGGCGGAGCTTCCAATTGCGAGGGAACAATTTTGCATTGTAGGCATAACTATGCAACAACGCCACCAACAACAACCAAAACAACTCACTGCATGTAAAGTAATTGTTTCATTGTGAATCAAATTAAAATGTTCTTCTCTTTGCAAACGTAGGCAGAGGCATATAGTGACAGATTAATTCAATAATGTTGCAAAGATATTGCATCAATCCATATGTTTCATTAGGCTACTAGGCTATTTGTTTTTTCTTACTCTTTATTCATTCATTTAGGCTATTAATTCAGTTATTCATCATCTTCCGTCCTTCGCACTACTTGTGTAGCGCACGCATTCTCAGACCTGTCACCTGTCACTCATCATCATAGGGGAAGAGTTTGGAATCATTCCCGCGTTACAATCATCAGCCAATCAAGGTGGTCACTTCAGTCAAGCTCGTGCATGAGTAATGACGTCATCCATAGCAACGAAGACTCACTCTTAGTTTAGGAGTTGTCATTTTTCTTTACTAAGAGTAGGTCTAAAAGGCGTTGTGAATAACTTTTAAGAGAAAACTCCGAGCTAAAATCTTTTAGTGCGATTTAGGAGTACTCCTAGTGGTAAGATAAAATGTTTTGTGAATATGGCCCCAGGACTATTATTTTAAAGTGAAAAGCTTTTATTTAAATTTTTTTTTTTTTTTTTTTTTTAATAATGGTCCAGATCAATAGTAATTCCTGCATAAAGACTAGATTATACTTGAGTAATTAGTAATGCATTTTATGACCATGTTTAGAGTAAATAAGATGGTTTCTCATGTTTCAGACACATGTTAATGTTGTGATGATTAGTAATTAGTTGGTCATTTTACATTATTTGTCTTAGTTATTAGTTCTTAATGAGCCTAATTGGTTACTGTCTCAATCCTAAATTTGCTTTTACCTACTGATTAGTTAATCTTGTTTCCATATTAGTTATTTAATAATAGTAGTTGAAGTGTTAATGTAGTACTACTCATTTGTCCTGCATTACTATTTGCATCTGATGGACCATCATTCTAAAGTGTGAAAGTGAAAGTGCATTTCATAAGAACACCTGAATTTTGTTCTTCAAAATTACAAAGGCAAACACTTTATGTAGCAAAGCAAAGCAAAGCAAGCAGTTAAAACGAATGTAAATAATGTCATATTTTCTTTTTCATTTAGATAACCATCAAGATTTTATGGTTTTCATGGTCATAATGTGGTTTGCAGTGAGCTGATGGCCCACATATCTAAGCTAAACCTTCTGGAAGGAATGGCATTTATCCACCTCCTCACTCTACAAATAGTCATGTGAGCATCAGCAAACCTGGCCGTGCCAGGCCTCGTACTGTGCACTGACCTACTCCAACAGCCAACTCAGGAGCACGAGAGAACATTGGAATATTTGATTTTCTAGTCAGGCGGCCAAGGACTACTTACACTGTCCTTCAATAACGATTACTCAATCTGTGCCACATGGACCCCACCTCCAGCCCCTCACATCACCAGCACAGATGTGTAGAGATTGCCACAAACAGTGCCCTCAACTGTGATAGATTTTCACAAACAGCCTTCCTGGTGTTTGGCTAAGCACTGTTTGGGCAGATGTCAAGAAGCATAATTTCATTGGAAAGTTCAGCCCATACCTGCTGCCGACTGGGTTCTGAGCAGTGTTAGCACCCTGGGGTGAAGCAGGGCTCTGAGACAAGCACTGAGCTCCTCTCAGTAATGAGCATCTATAGTTCTGACCACCACTCTTGCTTTTAACTATAGCCATGGTTTGCTTAGCCTTAGTCAAAGCTGACAATATATTGTTCAACGCCCCAAATCAAGGAGTGTCTGTCTGACAAGAGCTCTCATACAGCAGTGACATACATTCAAAACTCATGCTTATTTTTTTTATTCCCTTATGACAAAGTATTTTGAGTAAGTCAAAACATAGGTTGTTTTCCCATTATTCCTTGCATAATTAAATGATTTGCTTGCTGGGGGTGGGGTGCAACCTTTCAATCACACTTGTAATTCAAGGAAAGCACGAGGTCTTCTAGTTGTACTTCTTTAGTAAACAAGTAAGGCTAGAATCATTCGAATTCAGCAATCACAAGGCAAATTAGCCCCACAGTTCATGCACAGTATGTATTTCTTGTTAAAAATTAATGAAGTTCTTGAATTCTATGGACATTAATAACACTCACTATTAGCATCTCAGCACCCTTCCTCTTGTATCTAGCTTGTGTCTAGTATCATAATAAGGAAACAAATGTAATTTAGTGCTACACATCAAATATTAAAACTGTATCTGTAAAATAAATAAGTAGAAAGACCAATATACAAATTTACAAAACACAGACATGGCATGGAATTGAAAATAAATGAGGGTTCATCTGACATACTTAAAAAATCATGTACAATGAGGCAAAAACTGCTCCGGGATATTTTTTATCAAATTATTAATGACTATTTATCTATTATTTATGAAGCCGATAGTTAACTATTTATCTAAAATGAATGCATACAGAATTGGTTTCCATAGCTCAGCATTAAGGCTGTTTTTTTTTTTTCGCAATAATTAGCCGTCAGCTGTTATATGGAGACTGGAGTTCTGCTGCTCATGACTGTGTAAATGTCAATATCTCAAAAGGTGATTTTACGGTTCATTCAAGCACTGATAAGAAATCATTAGACTTTTTAAGGTTATCGACAGTTTCCAAGAGGCATTTTATGCATAAAAAAGCATTTTTTTGCAGTTCATTAGTTTTGTGCATCTTAAATTGACTCGTCAGGACACTTTTTGCATGGGTCAGCAAGCACATCACAGTGAAACCACATTACTTTTTAATGACCGTGCCACAGTTATAATATCCTGTTTTATTTATTTATTTATGTTTTGTGTGTGCTCCTCGACTGCTCAGAAAGTTTGCCGTTTTGGTTTTGAAACATAATTTAGACCCCATTGACATGAAATCAACCCTGACATGGAGGGAAATATAAGTTTAATTCAAAACATCCTAAGCCTATAAGGATTAGGGTTAAAATTGCCTGGGCTTTCACTGTGTTCTTTTGACTGTCTATATCTACCATTTACCATTTAAAAACTGATGTGTTAAAGCACTTAACCCCATGCTTCTTCATATGGCACTCATCAGATGAGGTTTTTAGGGTAAAAGCTGTTTCTGGAGGGCACACTTTGTACAATTCTTCCCTCTGTCCCTCCATCTTCCCCCTCACCCCCCAGCCCTGACATCCTCCGTCTGAAATGCACTAGGTGTTAACACTACAGAGGCGAGAGGAGTCGAAGAAAAAAAATCCTGCAGGTGCCCTATGGGCACCTTTCAAATTAATCGTCTGGCTGCTGTGTCTTATGTGCAGTTTTGAAACATTAACAAGACCTTTGAGAGAAGGGAATGGGGAGAGAGAAGGGTGAGGAGTAGAGTGTAGAACATAGCATGACAGTCTTTAATGATTTATTGAACAGATACAAATTATTTTGGCCCTGGACTCTACTGTTTGGTGAAAGCCAATGAGAAGGCAAGCCAGGGCATGCCATGGGCATTCAGCAGGGCTGAGAGAGGCATTGTGTTATAAAGAAAGAGAAAAAGAGCACAGGAGATTGGTAGAGAAAGATGAGGTTGACAGACTAAGACCCAGAAAAATTTACTCTAGCTCTATTTGTATGCCACATGCACTGTTTGGTAATGTAGGAGGAGACAAGTACTTATACATGTGTCTCACAGACCCGACCTGTAAACTTCAAGGTTAGGCATCTGTCCAACCTGTAATGTTTTATTCCAAAAGCAAATGAGTCCCGAGAACATATTTGGACACTTCTACACAGAAAATGTTTTGCTTGAAAATTGTTTTTATCTTCCTTAAAAATAAATTACATTTGGTTTGATATTTTGTTATACAATGCATGTTAAGTATGAATTCTGTCCAAATAAAATTTTGGTATCAAATTTAGGTGCCCTTTTTCTGTAATTAATCAAAATTTCCTATCATTTCTTGCATTAAAACTTGTCATTTAAGCAGGATTACTGTTTCAAAGTCTATCATATAAGTCTATGTCAGTCAGGAGGATTTTTCAAAATGTGCTGCAGTGCTGAATTTCCTTAATTTGTTTGAGGAAGGCAAGTCGATTTGCAGAGCCCACTTGGGCTCATTGGTAAATCTTACCACCAGTTTAGCGTGGATGACCACTTGAGATCTGCTAAGGCCGGACGCTTCGGCGGCGTTAAATATTTTCTTTGAAATGAATAAGTGCACTTTAAGCTCTCTGTGGTATGTTAACCCCAGTAAGCACTTTTCAGAGCCGCTGATGATGGACGAAATGTTCTGAATAATTTGTGCATCTAATTTGCGCTGATGGAGTAATGGAGATGTTCTCTCACTGCACAGACAAGCCACACTCTTATCGTAAGGCCAAGATTTCAAGTGACACATGTGACATGACCTTAATAGCAATATTTTAAAGTGACACATAACATTTGTCTTATTGGTAGCATTTGGAGTTTTATGGCTCAATTTATATGCAATTAATTGAAAAGCCCACCCAACCATTAAACTTACCTACTGTACTTACATTTTGGCATATGAAGCCTCATTTACATCTTCAGCAATTTTCATTGTCACCATACATTACTGTACTGATTAGTCACTACTAGATGTCTCTAGGTTGCCCTATGAACATCAGTACAGTTATGTTGTTTTGACACCATATCAACAAATCAGTTCCCTTTCAAGCGTCGATTGACGCTAAGGAAACGCTTTGCGTGATGATGTATTGAAGCACATGTAAAATCAGTCCAATAGTGTGACGGAACGTCAGAGGCGGGTGACGTCATGAACCAGGAAAATATAAAACCTGCCCAAAAAAAGCCACGTCAGCTTCTGTTTCTTCACAAGCGCTATATGTTGTAGCGAATTAGCTCTATGAAATATTAATAAACAATTATAACTTTTTATAATTGATTATGAATATTTGGCATTATAATTGTAATTGATTTAATTGATTATAATTGATTATGAATATACAACCAATTACTCGGTTCATCCCGTGAACACTCAATATTGGTTATTAATTCATTAATAGAAATGTACATTTCCGGGGCATGGGAAATGTCTTTCTGACTAAGTACTACTAAGAGCAGGTAGTCAAGATCTATGACTAGTGACTCCAGATATGAGCTTGAGACACGGACAACTTTACGTGTGATATGAAAAAGACTTTATTAACCAGACTAAACATTTAAACTACTCTAACATACACATACATACATGCATACAGTTTACCAAGGGAAAGAGCTGAAGCAGAATACAGGAAAGCTAAGTTATAGCATTGTTTGATGTTCCGCAGATCAACAGTCTGAGCAATCCATCAGTTTAGTTCTAACATGCCCTTCTTAAAAAGGGATAAGGATACTTAATGTATCAAATAATGAGACTAAGTTTGATACTTGCATGTCTGGCCATTTGCATTAAACTGTCCTGATGCAATTTGTTGAGGCTCCGGTTGATCTTTGCTGATGTGGTCTTGATGAGAGAGAACCAGTGGTAGTCGGAGGATCTTTGGTGAATGGAAAGACAAGGCCGCAGCCTGGCGCAAGCTTGGGAGTCCTTGAGGGACTTCTAGTTCAGCATCATCTTCACGTTAGGATTTCTCAAGAAGGACCAAGAGAGGACAAGAGAGCAAGAGGCCAGGAGGACCAGAGAGGACAAACAAAGAGGACAAGAAGAGAGCTGATCTTGATGATCAGTGATTTTTGAAGCGTGAAGATGTCACACCCTCTGGAGGTGTGTGAGCCAATGCACAGGCCAAACCACATAAAATGAAAATTATGAGATGAAAAATTAGATACATGTTGAGACATTTATCACATGGTTATATATATAGTAGGATTAAATGGGTTCATTTCTTCTTCTCAGCAAGATTTAAGAGAGTTTCACAAGTCTATGGAAATTCTGTTGGGTCGTAAAGCTTGTTATTAGTCTTAATGTGCCCTGTAACAGGACACCAGGTCCTGCCAGTGGGTAGGCTTCATTTGTGGGGGAAGTTTCATAGAACTTTGTTGGAAGAGTGAGTTTGTTGGATTCTTTATCATATATAATGATTAATTTGTGAGTGTCTGATTGGTCCAGATGCTACAATTTGAATTGTTCCTGTATATTTGGTGTTGTCTGTTATATGTATATTTATATATCTATCTGACCATAGCGAGCAAACAAAAGTCTAAAGTGTGTGTCATTTATTTGGGAGATAAGCATGCACGGTCAGCGCTCGAGGGCGCTGGCTGTGAGCATTGTGATCTGTTTCCTTTGCGGACACTCTGATCCCGCCTGGCGTTCTTTAGCGAGGACGCCCAGGCTCGCGTTCCCCAAGGCTCAGGTCCTGCAGCTGCCGAGGCACTGCGAAGGCTTCAGACTTGGGGTTCGCAAATGGATCTCTCAGCGGGGTTAGAGACAGGCTCTGCCTTATCTCTGCCTTCACCTGACAGATCTAGTGCACTGTATCAGGGTTCGGAAGCACGCGCTGCGGTTTCTTCCGTCCAGATACAGGCACCAACACTACAGCTATCCATTTCTGAGGAACTGGATGTTGAAAGAGTTGATATGCGTGAGTTTGAGGATTCGCCACCTCAGTCTCACGGGTATGAGGAGCTTGTTGAGGTTGTCAAGAGAGCGGTCGAAAAATTTTATATAGAGTGGCTAGCTGATAAGCAGGACGTTCGTTCGAAAAGTAAGCTCTCATGCACAGCCTCAACACCGGGGTCTTCCGTTTTTCCCCGATCTCCACACTGAGGTGTCGAGATCGTGGGAGAAACCTGTGTCATACAGAATTTACAGTACACAAACATCACATTATTCTGCTATTTCACAATATAAAGAACATGGTTCTGGGGAGATGCCAAAGGTAGAAGAGACGCTTGCGAGCTATCTCTCTCCTGAGGCTGCATCTTCCCTTAAGGCCCCAGTATTACCCACTAAACCTGTTAGAGTCACTTCCTCGTTGGTGGGTAAAGCTTACTCTGCTGCTGGTCCGGCTGCAGCATGCCTACACACGATCTCGTTGCTGCAGGCTTACTAGGTAGAGATTTTAGGAGATCTTGATGAGGGTGGGGCTATTGGCCCCGAACGCAGTTTGCGAACTGCGTCGGGCAACAGATTTGTCTCTCAGAGCTGCCAAGGAGACGGCTAAATCCATCGGCCGGTCTATGACAGCCCTGGTGGCGACAGAGAGACACTTATGGTTAAACCTGGCCTCTTCAGCGACCCCGTTAATTCGGTTGTCGAGAGGTTTCAGGAGTAAGCCAAACAGGCGGCGGCATTCCAAAAACTCCTCCCCCGTCGGATTCATGTCTCCAGGGCTGCTGAGCAGGAGCAGCCCCAAACTTCTAAAGCTAGCTCCTCACACCGAGCCACTCAAAAACAGAGTGTGGCTTCCCGTGGTCCCCCACAGAAAAACTGGGGACACGGGAAGCCCGCTCAGCAGCAGCCTTCCAGGGGTAAGACGGATCTGAGGACCGTCATTATGTCCAAAAAAGCTGCGAAAAAAAGGTCCTGACGTCCGAGGGCGCAGGCCATGGAGGGCAGTTCCCCCCCGAAGCAGAGTGGTTAGCACCTCACTATATGGTGCCCGTCTCTCTCCTGTGCCCTCGGGGCACCGTTATACTAACCCTGCCACCTCGTGTGTTACAGGGCGCAGCGGTCTCCGGCGAGCACATATCTCAGGTTCCACCCGGAAACGTAGTGGCCTTGGGATGCCCGCTCCCCCTGAGGACGGTTCTAGAGCAGTAGTTCAGTCGTTCCCTGCCGGTTCGCCGCTACAGGGTGATGGGCAGATTGCTCAACAACAACTAAATCCAGAAACCTCGAGAGGCTGGTACCTCTAGTAGAATTTTTGACAGCGTGGAAGCTACTGATAAATATTTATCGTTTGGTCCTGCAGATCATAGAAAAGGGTTATCAAATACAGTTCGGGTCTCGCCCGCCCAGGTTTATGGGGGTCCTATCCACCGTGGTGGGCCCCGAGCAGGTTTTGGTAATGGAACAAGAAGTGAAAACCCTGCTGGACAAGGAGGCCATAGAACATGTACCTCCCAAAGTAGTATCCTTGTCAGTGTTGTGAGTGCCTGTCTTTTTGTTGTTTCTGATCTCTATAGGTTAAGTAGCGGCACCTGTGGGTAATCAGTGCTCCTGTGTAGCTCCCTATGCTGATTCGCTCTTGCCGGCGTGTGCTCGGTATAAAAGCTGACCAGTTCTGCAGTGCGGGAGAGGCGGGAGGTTTTCTCCTCCGTCTCTCTTCTGAAGAGACCCTTTCTCCTGTTCCAGTCCTGTGTTGTAGTTCTCTCTATGTTGTGTTTGTGTCCTAAGTAAACCTTATTACTGAGGTGAGAGATCAGTGCAATGTTGTTTGGACTGTTATAGTTTTTCTTTTTATTTTGTTTACTCCCTGAGTGCAGGGTGAGTTATTTTCTTCAAGTTTTGTTTGTATTGTTTCTTTATTATTTTTCAGTTAAGGAAGGTGTAGGGAGGTAGGCGCCATTTAATTTGACTTATTTTTCTCCTGTTTATATTTAGAGAGGAACTAAGGTTTAGTATTGTCTTTTATTTACATCATTGTTTTGGTGTTTAGGTTATTTAGTTGTTAAAAATAGTTAGACTTGTTTTGTTTGTTATTTTGGCATTAGCCTCCTCCTGAGGTAAATTACTTCCTTTATAAAGTCTTGAGTTTCTTGATTACTTATGTTTCCTTAATAAATTCCTTTTGATTTGAAAATGGTTCTGTGTTGGATCAGTACTGGGATGGGAGACAGGGGCTCTGAAAACGATTATTTATGTTTATGTATTTCTGTTCATTCTCCTCTACCCTAGACAGGGGTGGTCGTAACATTTGCTTTCGGGGGCAAAGCATACCAATATTGAGTTCTTCCATTCGGCCTAGCACTATCACCCCTCACTTTCACAAAATGCGTAGATGCAGATCTGGCGCCTCTACGGCTGCAGGGTATTCGCATCATGAACTACATCGACGATTGGTTGATTTTAGCTCAGTCGCATCAGTTGGCGGTTCGGCATCGATATGCCGTTCTCGCCTACATGAAAGAGCTGGGTTTACGGCTGAACGCCAAGAAGAGTGTGCTTTCTCCACTACAGAGGACCACTTTTCTAGGTGTGGTTTGGGATTCTATGTTGATGCGGGCATGCCTGTCACCGGCATGCATAAAGTCCATCCTGTCACCTGTGAAAAGAATAAAGCTAGGCCAGTCACTCACTATCAAACAGTTTCAGAGACTGTTGTGTTTGATGGTAGCAGCGTCCAACGTGATTCCTTTTGGCCTGCTGTACATGAGGCCCTTGCAGTGGTGGCTCAGGACCAAAGGGTTTTCCCCGAGGGGCAACCCCTTTCGCATGATCAGGATTATGCGGCGATGCCTACGTGCCCTGGTTATGTGGAAGAAACCTTGGTTCCTTCCACACAGGCACCGACAGATGCCTCCCTCACGGCTGGGGAGGGATCCTGGAAGGAGCAGATATGGAGGCCAGGCTCAAGTGGATCTGTTTGCATCTCGAGAGACGTCTCACTGTCCACTCTGGTTCTCCCTCACGCATCCAGCTCCTCTCGGACTGGATGTGATGGTACAGACGTGGCACAGCCGAGGCTATGTTTGTATGCTTTCCCCCGATCGTTCTGCTCCCAGGAGTTTTGGAAAGAGTTTGCAGGGACCATCTGCGCCTACTTCTTATAGCCCCGCGGTGGCCGGGCAGAGTATGGTTCCCAGATCTAGTGCCTCTGAGGGGGCCCAGCTCACACGGTCAGGTCGCTCAACCGAGGTTGTAGAGATCATTCTACAATCCAGAGCTCCCTCCACGAGGGAGAATGCCTTGAAGTGGAAGGTTTTCACTTCATGGTGTAGTGACCGTCAGCTGGACATAGTTAACTGCCCGGTTGGTACAGTGCTGGAGCTTCTGCAGGAGCGGTTCACTGCAGGTCTATCCCCGTCCACATTAAAGGTTTATGTGGCGGCCATAGGTGCTTTCCACATTCCTTCCTTCCACATTCCACATGGGTGGAATGTCTGTGGGTAAAGACCCCTTGGGATCTCGTTTCCTCCGTGGCACCTTGAGGCTGAGGCCTGCTGCACGCACGAGGGTTCCGACTTGGGACCTGGCGATTGTCCTTCAAGGCCTTTCTCAGGCTCCCTTTGAGCCTTTGGAAGAGGTTCCAGCCAGATTTCTGACATTGAAAAAGCTGTTCTTCATCGCTATTTCGTCTCTTAAGAGAATAGAAGATCTTCAGACTCTGTCGGTTGCTCCCTCGTGCTTGGAATTTGCGCTTGGCATGGTTAAAGCGTTCCTTCATCCTAGGCCGGGTTATGTTCCCAAGGTCCCCACTAGTGTGTTCGATCTATAGTGCTGCAGGCCTTCTGTCCTCCTGCCTTCCAGGATGTGGACCAGGAAAGGCACAATTTACTGTGCCCGATTAGGGCATTGGATGCTTATGTCCACAGAGCTGCCCTGTGGCGTAAACCCGAACAATTGTTTGTTTGTTTTGGACCCCCTAAAAATGGGTCACCAACATCTAAGCAAATAATGAGACTATCTCACTTGCTTGTGAGTCGATCAGACAACCTTCACCTATGGCGGTGCGGTCTCACTCAACTAGGAGTATGGCGGCCTCCAAGGCCTTTTTGGCAGGAGTACCTCTACAAGATGTCTGTGATGCGGCAGGCTGGTCCTCACCTCACACCTTCGTCAGGTTTTTTTCTCTGGACTTGGACCCTACACCTGGGTCCCGAGTGCTTTCGTCCTAGTGCTGCTCGCCCTGATTTCACACTGGACAGGCACTTCTCGCTATGGTGGCGTTGGTATAAACGTTCCCTTAGCGTCAATCGACGCAGGGCGAGTTCCCTTGAAAAGGGAACGCCTCGGTTACGACTGTAACCTTGGTTCCCTGAAGAGGGAACGAGATGCTGCGTCACCTGCCATATCTCCTTCGTGCCTGTAAGCGACTTGTTCAGACCTTACGAAGCTGACGCGGCTTTGTTTTGGGCAGGTTTTATAGTTTCCTCTTTCATGACGTCACCCGCCTCTGACGTTCCGTCACACCATTGGACTGATTTTACATTTGCTTCAATACATCACAACGCAAAACGTTCCCTTAGTGTCAATCGACGCAGCGTCTCGTTCCTTCTTCAGGGAACCGAGGTTACAATCGTAACCGAGGCGTTTTTATGCCTATTAATAAAAAAACAGGAGATGAGAATGCTTTGCAACATGCTACAATTTGCAACTAAAGGGCTAATGTTGGCTTGAGAAGCCTGAACCTCAAGCTGAGAACTCGGGTCGCTTTGTGCAGAGCTGCGGCATATGTCAGAGCGCTTCCCACTAGATTATTGCTCCTACAAAACAGCTTATTTTGATCAGTTTTTATTTATGGGTCGTTATATTTCTTACAAATTTCTGCTCGTTCTAAATCAGATAAAGATAAATAGCACAGTAAGATTGCATTTATTTGAATGCATTGGTGAAATAGCGATTGTGTGTGTGAATTAATCCCTCAGCCTGTTATGTTGCAAGCTTTCTGTCCTCTGACCCAATGAAACAGCGGAGCAAGAAAGCCTTAATTTGTTATGCCCAGTCCGTCCTTTGGGGATTTATTTCCACCACTAGGAGTTTAGCATCTTCTAGAGCTCTTGTGAGGGGTACACCTTAACAATATGTCTGTGCTGTGCCAGGTTGGTCGTCTCCTTACACTTCATCATGTTTTACACCTTAGACACGGATTCAACCTCAGGAGCCCATGTCCTTCAGGGTTAACAGGGTCTGTGCTTATGCACAGCCTTGTGGGCAGACGTTGGAATTAAGTCATGACACGGCGTCAAGTTCCACTCGAAAAGGAACGTCTCAGGCTGCGTATGTTACACGGTTCCCTGAGAGGGTAACAAGACACCGCATCTTGTCGCCACACCCTGACAACGCCTGAGCGTTTTCTTCAGACAATTGAATCTGTCGACAAACGTTTCTGGCATCTATTTATGGACCCAGTGACGCACTGCATTATTGTGACATCCATACGTTTGGTCAATCAAATTGGCATGTTTAGACATATGCTTCAGCTATAGTGTCCTCGCCTCTCAGGGAACCGTGTTACGTACGTGACCTGAGACATTTTTGTAACAATCTGTGGATTTTTTTAACACAAAAATCAAAATCACTAACCAAATTATTTTGCAGAGTTTTTTATTTAAAATGTTCTAGTTGCATATGACATACATTTAATAAAATGATAAACATATTCAATCAACAACTGCAAATTATGATCAAATGGATAATCAAATAATTCACACTGTAGAGTTTTTACTTGTACTGTATAATATCACCCTGTGGCACTTCCACCCTATTGAACAGCGACAACATTTCTGCACTGTATACCTGCACAGCTCTTACTATCTATCTACATGAAGTTTAATGAAGTACATGTTGATCTAACCTCATTCTCACTGGCTTGCAATACCCTTTTACCATTTACACTGATAAGTAGAATGTGACTAGACAGACAGGCTACTTGGTTAATTAAGAGGTTAGATAAAGAAACTCTCCGTGCTAATATTAACCTTTGTCATGGTAATGTTTTTATCATCCATGCATGATTAATTTGCATGGTACAACAATTAGCATAATTCACCATGACACATTCATCACACTAAAGTATTTAACATAATATGATACCTGTGCTTTGAAAAAAACTACAGACAAAATGTAAAAGGTTGGAGGAGGTCTTATAGACCAATAACTTTGACAAATAAAATAATAGTGTTGTATTAACAATTAAAACACTGTAAGCATAAATCACTTTAGTTTATAAGTCACCAGGGACAAACACATCAGCTAAATGAGCTGTGAGCAGGCAAGCAGTCCCACAGCACTAGTTACCACTTTCAAATGACATGAGCTAAAAATTAAAGACTGCTTCAAGTCACACCACACAATTTGTAAGCAAGCTTTTTTGAAGCATAATAAGGCAGAAAACTCAAAATATCTATGCTGAATCTCTTTGCTCAGCTTGTTGTGTAGTTCCTCAGTCTAACCACTATGACACATGGACTTGATTTCTCTTATACAGGCTCATCAAATCACTCTTATTTCTCTGAATACATTCTTTGTTTGAATCATTACCCCTGTGAAAATTAAATAAATAAAAAAAAAACACTGATTATTAATTTAATGATAAATCAGACCTCATTTGATTCAGATGCAGACTGCTTATTCAGTGGTTTCGAAATAATACTACTACTACTACTACTACTAATAATAATAATAAAACATTCTGGGAATGACAAAATGGTCAGAAAATAAAAGTAACTTTAATTTTAACTTAGAAATTAAGATGAAAATAGCAGTTAAGAATATTTTGTATCACCAAAAACATTTCTTATTATTTTAAAAATGTTGTTTATATGTCTATGTGGGGTTTTTATCATGCTTTAAGAGAAACCATGTGCAAATTCATCAGTCAACACAATTGCTGAGTATTTTCTCCTTAAAACGTCTCAGTTACGTATGTAACCCTCATTCCTTGAGGAAATGCCATGGGTCTGCGGATTTTGCATAGCGCAACTCTGCCCAACAGCGTGGAGGAGCGCTGGCATAATCGCATTATGTTATGCTGAGGAGCCGAGACTGAACTCCAGGCTGTTCCAGCGGTACAGCGGTTGTGACAGGGGGACATAACGTGGGGAATGAGGGTTACATACGTAACCGAGACGTTCCCTTTCGTTCAGTCACTCCAAGTTACGTCAGTGACTGATGAAATAGGGGTCCCAATTGAATCACGCCACAGCGGTTGTCTGCCAGTGCCCTGCGCAAGAGTGAGCTACCTGTCGTAAGACTAGCACGGACGAAGGGCTAGGCGTAATGCAGGAATACCAAGGTACACTGGGTGGCATATCCAAGGAGGATTATGTAACACAGCGCCTACCCGTAGGGAGGACATAGAATACACATATGACCGGAGGCCCGGGATGCATATGGAGAAACTCATTGGTATCCAGCCCGCAGGGTGGAATGTTTCAACCTCGAGGCAAGGGAAAGACACGAGCTCGGAGGAGACTTACCGTGCAAATACACATGTGGGGGTTGCCCAATGGGGGAACCATGCACACGGAGGCACCAACCCAATCCCGAGGGCTGACCAACCTGGGATGCACTCTAGTGACGGTGCAGTACAGTCCAGGAGGAACTCAGGGTCTAATAATAACTCATCTGATTGAAATAGCGCACTTATCCAGTCCGTGGAGTGGAATGGCGCAGCAAGCGATGACACCGAGCAGGTCCTACTTACTGACTAGTGGAAGCGAGTACATGAGAGGACACTGGCTCTACCCAGAGGTTATAGAATCTCGCAAAAGTGTTGGGTGTCACCCAGCCTGCAGCTCTGCAGATGTCTGTTAGCGAGGCTCCATGCGCTAAAGCCTAGGAGGAAGCCACACTCCGGGTGGAGTGTGCCTTCACTCCTAGGGGACATGGCCGACCCTGCATCTGGTAAGCCAAGACAATGGCGTCCACTATCCAGTGAGACAACCTTTGCTTGGAGAGACTTTCTCTTCAGCTTCCCACCATAACAGAGAAAGAGCTGGTCTGAGGTCCTGAAACACTGCGCTCTGTCTATGTAAGCACCAGGTGACGAAGAGGTTCCACTTCAGAGAATAGGCGTGTCTCGTGGACAAGGCCCTAGCAGAAGTGATGGTAGCCACCACCTGAGGCGGTAGGGTACTCAAACCTCAGATCGGGACGTGGGTGCCAGAGGGTGCCCTGTCTTTGAGAAAGGAGGTCCTTCCTCCGAGGGATAGGCCGGGGAGGTGCTGTCGCGAGGAGCACCAGTTCGGAGAACCAAGTCCGGGTGGGCCAATGAGGCGCAACCAAAAGGACCTGGTCCTCGTCCTCCCTGATATTGCACAGGACCTGTGCAAGAAGGCTCACTGGGGTAAACGCATACTTGCTGAGGCCCCGCGGCCAGCTGTGCGCTACTGCATCCGTGCCGAGTGTCCCCTCGGTCAGGGAATTAAACAAGCGGCAGTGGGGAGAGTCTGGGGAGGCAAACAGATCTAGCTGTGCATTGCCGAACTGTTTCCAAATCAGCTGAACCAACTGGGGATGGAGTCTCCATTCCACAGAAAGTGGCTGAAACCGTGAGAGCTCATCGGCTGAACGATTCAGCTCTCCCGAGATATGAATGGCTCGAAGCGACCTCAGATGCTTCTGACTCCATTGGAGGAGATGGCGGGCGAGTTGTGACATACGGCGGGAGCGTAGTTTGTTGTTTGATGTTCGCTACTGTCACCATGTTGTCTGAACAGACTAGTACGTGTTGGTCCTTGAGCAACGCCCAAAAGCGGTGCAGAGCCATACGTACTGCCAGCAACTCGAGGCAATTGACACACCAAAGGCGCAGGGGTCCTGTCCAGGAGCCCGCGGCAGCATGTCCATTGCACATGGCACCCCAGCCCATGTTGGAGGCATCTGTTGACACAACAACATGCCTGGAAACTCATTCTAAGGGCACTCCGGCCCGTAGAAAGGAGAGGTTCGACAACGGGGTGAAGGTCTGACGGCAGACCCAAGTAGCTGGTACTCAGAGCGTGCCTGGTAGCCATGCCCATTTTGGGACTCGATCCTAAAGCCAGTGCTGAAGCGGTCTCATATGAAGCAGTCCGAGCTGCGGAAGCCATATGCCCCAGGAGCCTCTGAAATATCTCCAGTGGAACCGCACTCTTGCCCTCGATCTGTCTCAGGCAAGCATTGACTGCTTACGCTCACTCGTAAGCTGCGTGCACATGGCGACCGAGTCAATTTCCATACCGAGAAAAGAGATCCTCTGCACGGTGGAGAGTTTGCTCTTTTCCCAGTTGACCCGAAGGCCTAGACGGGCGAGGTACCGGAGCACCAGGTCCCTGTGTTCGCAAACCTGGTCTCGAGAGTGAGCTAAAATCAGCCAGTCGTCGAGATAGTTCAGGATGCGAACCCCATGTTTCCGGAGTGGCACAAGGGCTGCCTCGATGACTTTCATTAAGACGCAACGGGACAGAGCTAACCCGAATGGGAGAACCGTGTACTGGTATGCCTGCCCCTCAAAAGCAAACTGTAGAAACGGTCTGTGTCGTGGAAGACTGGAGGCATGAAAGTACGCATCCTACAGGTCGATCGCTGCAAACCAATCCGACGGACGAACGTATTTTAAAATGCGTTTGGCTGTCAACATCTTGAATGGAAGCCTGTAAAGGTCCAGGATTGGCCGTAACCCACCAGTTTTCTTGGGTACAATGAAGTAGGGGCTGTAGAAGAAGGACTTTCGGCTGGAGGGACGGTCTCAATCGCACCCTTCACCAGTAGGTTGACGACTTCCGCATGCATGACAGGGGCATTGCCACCCACCATGGTATAGCGGACTCCCCGGAGTAGAGCGTGCGAACTGAATCGCATAGCCGAGCCTGATGGTTCTCGCGAGCCAGCTGGACATATTAGAAGGAAGCTTCAGCCAGTCTCCCAAAAACTGAATCAGCGGGGTCATGTGAACCACAGACGTACCCATGATGGGGCAGCGAGGCGGAATGACCGGCCCAGACGGTCATATGCCGCATCCTGACAGAGGAGGCCTGGGAAGGTCGAGCGTTGCACGGCAACCTTCTCTGACAGGGGTCTGGCGAAAGAGGTTTACGAGAGTGGCGAGGCGGAGAGTCGCACACTGCGATCCGCGGCCTCTGGGGGCTCAGAAATTAGATGGCCATAGCATGCAGTGAGGAGGCAGCCTGCCCCGCAGCTCTAATGGTCTTCGCCACCAGAGTAGACGAAAACCTACAGGCTTTGGAGCGGTGCTTAGGATCGTCACGCCAGGTGGAGGCGCTTTGGGGACACAGTTGCATCGCCACAGAATGCCCCACCGGGGGGACCCCAGTGTACCCTTTGGCCGCTGCCTCATCAAGGGCAGAGAAGGCGGAAGAGGTCGCTGAGCAGTCGCGAGAAGTCAAAGGAGACGATCTCATGACCTCTTCATTAGGGATGGGAATTGAAAACCGGTTCCACTCGAGAACCGGTTCTAAGTTTTACGATCCATCGATATTGTATGCCCTCGACATTTACAAGTCCTCTTATCGATGCTCCTGCTTTGAGTCAGCCATAGATACAGAGTGCGCGCGCGCACTCTCTCTGTTTGGTGCAAAGGCGAAAGTAGGCTTCACCGTCTCAAAACTAAGCGCTGTCTTGCCCTCTCTCCCTTGCACATATTAATCAAAATAAACGACACGATGATAAGGTCGGGATACTAAAGTTTCATGTGGAGCATTCAGAGATTTGTTTTTCCTGAATTACCGCTGGGTGTGAATTGTGCTAAAATACGTTGCCTTATCTTCTCTGAAAAGCGTTCCACACATTCAGCTGACATAAACCACACTTCAAATTAACGAAAAAAAACGATCCAGTGATGAAATGTTTTCTGTGATGACACATATCTTGTGGGATGTCCCAACCCCCAGGATAATCACACAACGCGCACACATCCGATAATGACACGTCCAATTCGCGAACTAATGACTCATTTGAACCAATTCGTTTTAACGAATGGTTAAAACAACTGATCTTTCCAACACTGAACTCATGGGACGTTTAATCGGTGTATAACTAATCGGTAACAGTTTACAATAAGGTTCCATTTATTACATAAATTCCATAAAAAGTACAGTTTGCCTAGTCAAGTGTAAGCTTTAAAACAAATAAAACCACCTGTTTTTCCCCCGAAAAAGCATTTGACTACTTTTTCCCACACAGTGCTATCAGGAATCGATAAGAGAATCGTTAAAGAATCGGATCGATAAGCAGAATCGTTAGTGGCATTGATATTGATAAAATCTTATCAATTCCCATCCATACTCTTCATGCACTTCCGGGAAGAAAGGAATTGGGGGCGGGTGCTGACGGGTGTCAGCACGTGCCACCAAATGAGCTGTGGCAAAGGGTACTCTACCTCTACGGAGGCCATTGAGTCTCAATCTCAAAATTACAATAGTCATGTTCCCGCAATGAAAACATGACGCATCCACGAACGCTACCCAAGTCTGATTTAAGCCCAAACACGCCAGGCAGCGTTCGTGGTCAACAGTAGAATTAATCTGTCCGCACCCAGAAATACACGGGTGAGACATCTTTAAAAAGATGCGCCGCGTGCAGCTCTTTTAGAGAGGATAAAACTCAACAGCAGTGCTGAAGTGCCCGGGGAGAAAACACACTGTTGGCAGATCACTGCACAGACCAGCAGCAGGAATGAGATCTCGCTGGAACACACTGTCACACCAACACCGCTGAAGAGTCGAGCTGAAGAGTTTTATATAGCATGTTAAAGTTTTTGAGGTTTCAGAAACGCACCGTTTTGTGTCTGGCCCTTTAAATGCAAATGAGCTGTAGCTCCCGTCACAGTGGGCGGAGCTTCAAGTGTGTGTGTGTGTTAGCAGCTCCGATTACCACACGCAGACACATGCTAAAATGTCAGAAACTGTTCTGCCTTTTATGTTTAAACTGGAGTCAGACAAAGATGGAGAGACTAAGAAGAAGTGACAACATGTAGAATGCAACAGGACATCTCTGAATGGTTAGTTGATGAATTTATGTTGCTGATGTGGAGTATCTTCAATTAGCATATTATGTCAGGATAATCTATAAATCGCTCGTATAGGAACTGTTGTAAGATGCACACAGATTGACTTTCAATTGCGTGTGAAAAGACGGATGCTACAGTTTGAGCTGACTCACAAATGTGCTTGACTACAACAGCTCTTCCTCTTCTCAATATGGACTGCGTGTTCCCGGGAGTCACTAACCCGGGAGGAAGCTCGTGTAGTTCCTACCAGCCGTTTGTTGTAGTCCTTAAAAAACGATTTCTTTAAAAGCATGCTTTGCTTTGAACTTTGAGTGTTGTAACTTTGCAGATGTTGTTTATGCTCAAACAGCAACATTAAACACTAACTAAAGTTAGAAAAGTGAAATCATAATCAACCACCCCTTTAACTCGGAGTGACTCAACGAAACGGACCTGCAGTTCGGAACTGTCACTTCGAGTTACGTCGAATGACGACGAAATGGGGTTCGCTTCGAAGCCTCTCATCTTCGAAAGAAATAAAACGAGCCAATGGCAAGGAAATGCTGCTGAACTGAACAGCGTGTGTGCTTCTCCCTGGGCGCTTCAGCACTGCTGCAAGCTTTTCTCTCACAAAACGAGCATGCACGCGGCGCGTCGTTCTAAAGACAATCTGCCTGTATATTTCTGAGTGCGGTATTCAGATAAATTCAGCTGATGGGCACGCGCGCTGTTTTGACGTGTTTGGGCTTCGATCACGCTCAAACAGCGTTCGTGGATGCATCACGTTCTCCAAGCGGGAACATGAACATCTTAATGTAACAGTCGAGACTCGATGAGCTCAATAGAGCGAGATTTGACTTTTCCTTTGACTTTTCGCGACTGCTCAGCGGCCTCTTCCGCCTTCTCTTCCCTCGCAAAGGGTCTGTGTCCCCACAGCGCCTCCACTTGGCGTGGCGACCCTGAGCACCCCTCCAATGCCTGTAGGTTTTTTGTCTACTCTGGTGGCAAAGACCTATAGAGCTGCGGGGCAGGCTGCCGCCTCACTGCATGTTATTGCCATCCTTCAGGGTGCTCAATGACATGCCCGAGGGTAGGGCTGATTCAGGGTTCATCCAAGAGCTGCCTGCCGTCACCGACCTCGCTCTACGAGCGACGAAGGTGACCGCACGCTCCCTGGGTCAGGTGATGTCCACATGCGTGATCAGACATCTCTGACTTAACCTGGTGATATGCGTGAGGCTGAGCGAACCCACTTCCTCAACTCCCCCATATCCCAGGCTGGCCTCTTCGGCGGCGCGGTCGAGGACTCTGCCCAACAGTTCTCGGCCGCCCAGAAACAGACTGAGGCTACCAAACATGTTCTGACCCCGCGGCCACCGAACAGCCAAACAGCCGCCGGCTCAGACGCCTCAGTCCACTTGCTGCCGAACGCGCCCTCCTGTGACTTGGAGGTGGTCGCAGGAAGGCGCCACTGCCCGTACCAGCCCGCAGCCTGCTGAACGCCAGGCGATGTGGCGCTCCCGTTACTGGCAGCTCAGACGTGGGTTGCAGTTCTTTCAGGAAGTGGTTGCAGGGCCACTTCTTCCCCTGGTGGAGGGCCGGGGGAGAACCTCTTCTCCGGAGAACTCTATCCCATCTCTGAGCCCCCAGAGGGCGCGGATGGCAGTGTGCGCCGCTTACGAGCCTCGCCACTCTCTTCCCCCTCTGTCCCAGAGTTCTCGGATGACAGTTGGTGCCGTCCCCGGCCCGTACCACTCTCATCCCCCTCTGTCGCCAGACCCCTGGCAGAGCAGGCCCCTACGGAACGCTGGTCTTTCCCTGGCCTCCTCTGTCAGGGTGCAGTTTATGACCATGCCCCCACTCCAGGCCGCTATGCCGTCTACGTCCGGGCCGGTCGCTTCGCTGCACCACCGAGGGGACGTATATGGTTCGCATGACCCCGCTGGCACAGTCCTTGGGAGCCTGGCTAGAGCTTCCCAACCTGTCCCACTGGGTCGCACGAACCATCAGGCTCGGCTATGCGATTCAGTTCGCACGGTCTCCTCCCCGCTTCAGGGGAGTTCACTCTACTATGGTCGGTGGCAATGCCCCTATCATGAGAGCAGAGGTTGCTACCCTACTGGCGAAGGGTGCGATCGAGACTGTCCCTCCAGCCGAAATGAGGTCCAGGTTCTACAGCCCCTACTTCATTGTCCCGAAGAAATCCGGTGGTTTACGGCCAATCCTGGACCTGCGCATCCTGAACCGCTCCCTTCACAGGCTGCCGTTCAAAATGCTCATGGCCAAATGCATCTTCGAGTGTGTGCGGCCCCAGGATTGGTTTGCAGCGATCGACCTGAAGGACCCCTACTTCTATGTCTCCATTCTCCCTCAACACAGACCGTTCCTGCGGTTTGCTTTAGAGGGGCAGGCATACCAGTACGCGGTTCTCCCTTTCGGGCTAGCCCTGTCTCCTCGCGTCTTTTCGAAGGTCGTCGAGGCAGCCCTTGTTCCCCTACGGGAACACGGGGTTCGCATCCTGAACTATCTCAAGGACTGGCTGATACTAGCTCACTCTCGAGACCAGGTCTGTGAACACAGGGACCTAGTGCTCCGGCACCAAGCTCGTCTGGGCCTCCGGGTCAATTGGGAGAAGAGCAAACTTTGCCCCATGCAGAGGATCTCTTTTCTTTCTCATTGCCTGAGACAATTCGAGGGCAAGAGCGCGGTTACACTGAAGTTATTTCAGAGGCTCCTGGGGCATATATGGCATCTGCAGCGGTGGCAACGCAGCTCGGATAGCTCACATGAGGCCGCTTCAGCTCTGGCTCTGCGACCGAGTCCCGAGGTGGGCACAGGAACACGGCGTGCTCCGAGTACCAGTTACTCCAACTTGCCGTCAGACCTTCACCCTGTGGATGAACCTCAGCTTTCTACAGGCCGGAGTGCCCTTAGAATGAGTTTCCAGGCATGTTGTTGTCTCAACTGATGCCTCCACCACGGGCTGGGGTGCCATGTGCAATGGACATGCTGCCACGGGCTCCTGAACAGGACCCCAGCGCCTATGGCATGTCAATTGCCTTGAGTTCCTGGCAGTACGCCTTGCTCTGCACCGCTTTCTGGCGCTGCTCAAGGGTCAACACATCAAAGTGGTCTACGCTCCCACCGTATTTCGCAACTCGCAAGGTCGCTTTGAGCCATTTACATTCCCGGAGCCCTGAACTGTGCAGCCGATGAGCTCTCACGGCTCCATCCCCAGTCAGTTCAGCTGATTTGGGACCAGTTCGGGGACGCTCAGGTAGATCTATTGGCCTCCCACAACTCGACCCATTGCGCCCTGTTTTACTCCCTGACCGAGGGCACGCTCGGCGCGGACGCACTGGCGGACAGCTGGCCGCGGGGCTTCCGCAAATATGTGTTTCCCCCAGTTAGCCTTCTTGCACAGACCTTGTGCAAGATCAGGGAGGACGAGGTGCATTTAATTCTGGTCGCGCCTCACTGGCCCACCCGGACCTGGTTCTCCGAACTTGTACTCCTCGCGTCAGCACCTCCCTGGCCAATTCCTCTGAGGAAGGACCTCCTTTCTCAGGGACGGGGCACCCTATGGCACCCTCGTCCCGATCTTTGGAACCTCCATACGTGGCTCCTGGACGGCACGAGGCAGGTTTGAGTACCCTACCACCATTGGTGGTGGCTACCATCACTTCCGCTAGAGCATCATCCACGAGACATGTCTATGCTTCGAAGTGGAACCTCTTCGTCAACTAGTGCTCTTCTCACCAAGAAGACCCCCGGAGATGCCCGATCAGTGTCTTTGCTTTCCTTTCCTGCTAGATGGGTTAGAGCGAAGGCTGTCTCCCTCCACCCTGAAAGTATATGTTGCCGCTATCGCCACACATCATGACGTAGTTGTAGGTAAGTCCGTGGGAAAGCACGACCTGATCATCAGGTTCCTGAGAGGAGTGAGGAGAATAAATCCTCCTCGCCCTCCTCTCGTTCCCTCTTGGGACCTCTCAGTGGTTCTAAATGCCCTGCAGAGTGCTCCCTTTGAGTCTTTGCAATCAGTGGAGCTTAACGTCCTGTCTATGAAGACAGTGCTCCTGGTTGCACTGGCCTCCATCAAGAGGGTATGGGACCTGCACGCATTCTCCATTGACGAAGCGTGCCTGGAGTTTGGGCCGGCCTACTCTCACGAGGCCTGGATATGTGCCCAAGTGTCCCACCACTCCCTTTTGGAACCAGGTGGTGAACCTGCAAGCGCCCCTTGGTGTGACAGCCCACTCCACCCAGAGTGTGGCTTCCTCTTGGGCTCTAGTGCATGGCCCCTCGCTAACAGACATCTGCAGAGCTGCAGGCTGGGCGACACCCAACACATTCGCCAGATTCTACAATCTCTGAGTGGAGTCTGTGTCCTCTCGTGTACTCGCGTCAACCAACCAGTAGTAAGACCAGCTCAGGTGTCTTCGGTTGCTCGCCATTCCACTCCACGGACTGAATATGTGCGATATTTCTTCAGGTGAGCTTCCCCGATAAGCCCTGAGTTCCTCCAGCACTGCTGACGTCGACGCCAGTGTCTATTGCCTGTGCGTTGGCTAGGTGCCTCCATGTGCATGGTTCCCCCTCTGGGTGACCCCCACATGTGTATTTCCACTGTAAGCCCCTCTGAGCATGTGTCTTTCCCTTGGCAAGCCACCTTGCCACCCCTGGGGTTGAAATATTCCACCCTTCGGGCTGGACACCCCAGTGTTCCCCATATGCACCCCCCTCCCGGGTCGTATGTGTATTCTGTAAGTCCTCTCCCTTCGGGCAGGCACTGATTGCATATTTCCACTGAGATATGCTTCCCAGTGTACCTTGGTATTCCTGTGTTAAGTAGGAGTCCATCGTCCGTGCTAGTCTCACGACAGGGAGCTCAGACTTACGCAGGGCACTGGAAGACGGCCGAGGTGGCGTGATTGGACTGGGAACCGCATTTCGTCGTCAATCGACGGAACTCGAAGTGACAACGAAAGGGAACGTCTCGGTTACGGACGTTCGTACAGCGGATGAAACAGCCAAGACACTCAGGAGAAGCCAGGTTATTCCAGTATATTTTTTTGTTGATACAAAAAAATGGGTACATTAGGTACTAGGAGATTGTTTTGGAGCTACATAGGCTATAATGCATTACCATTCTGATACATTGACTTAGACAATCCTGTATAATTCGCTCTTCCACTTCTTCTGAATCAGTTTTTAATTCAAACATATATGGCTGAATTAAACTAGTACTGAACATTGCCATTGTGTAGCATTTACTACAGTAACGTTGAGCAAGTAGATCAGGTAGTAAGAGATGGTTTGATTGAGTGGATGCGAGACTAATATGCATATTCATGGATCTGCATATAAGCCTACTAAATGAAGCAAGGTTGTAGAGTTACATGTAAGCTATTTAAGGCATTAAGAAATTTTTTTTTTGAGAAAAAAAAAGTTTAAATATGTCACTTTGGTGAGCAAAGATTAGTTTTAAGGGATAAAATTATTGACTACACAGGGGGACTTTAAGAATGTTATAATCATTTTTTATTAAAATTGTTCTAAAGACAAACCATGAAAAAATCAATTTCTGAATTTTTAATTGAATTTTTGCCTAATACATTTGACTGTTACTTGGGATGTGCATGAGTAGCCTATACTCAGAAGTGCCACCAGTGATTAACTATGTAAACAATGAAAGGTTGATTATGATTATGCTTGACATGACTTTTGGTTTTTAATTTTATGATTACGACATCATTTACAAATAAGTGTAATTTGGTGTGGAAAAGCATAAAACCGCCTATATTTTCCTTAGATCTGAGAAGATAATCAATCAGCAAATTTATGTTTAGCCAGGGTGCAGTATGCTTTTGACTGAAAGGAGAACCCATGATTAAATTTAAGTGCAGAGAGAAAAAAGTAGCCATAGTAGCAATCAGACAGACATTTTTAATAGAGATTCTGGGGATGAAAATGTGAGGCCAGCTTATGAAATTTTAATTTGGCTTTTAAGAAAAGGCTGAAGGGAGGTATTATTAGCAAAATTTAAAAGCATCTTTTGGTGGAAATGAGTGGTCCATTTAATAACTCAACTCAAAGACAAAGTAGGGTGCATTTCCAGCTGAGTGATTTGTAAACATTAATGCGGCAGAACTGCAGTGTTGTTGCAAATAGCAACTACCCACAAGTTTTTTTATGAGGGATATATCATTATTCTTTACTGTACAAAATGTCATAGAGGTGTTTCACAGATTAACACAGAGATCATGTACACAATGATAAATCCCAAAATAGTGCAGTTGAAATTAGTTTCCATGGCATAAAGTGCTCAACTTAAGAGTGAAGAATATTCCCTCTCACTGTTTCACCTCTCTCCTCACCACCTCCTTAATTAGCACAAAGGGATCTTCATGAAAGCTTACTCCGAATTAACCAAGACATATGAATAACTTATCTTTCAGCCTTCTGATGTCTCTAACCATTTTTTTTCTTTAAATCTACCTTACTAACGAATGAGCATCAAAAAGAGGAATAAAGGTTGGAAAGACGATTAGGGGGAAGAGTGCGACTCTTGAAGTTATTTTTTTGGATTGCCATTATTATACGAAATCCACCTTTTTCCTTCTTGTTTATAGTGCACGTCTCACTCTTACAGTGGTTGTTCGGACACCCGATGTAGATTTGAGCCTAGTCTGTCTGCCCGTTTGTAAGAGAAGCAGCCGAGATACGTTTTTTGCATTTTTATTCATTTTGAATTCTGTCTAAAATAATAATAAATAGTCTGATTTAGGGGCCTGTGAAGATACTGAATGTATAGTGAATCAAATGAAGTCTGTTTGCTCTGTTTACAACACAACGGGGTGCTTTGCGCTTCATGCACATGACTTCATAGATTTTTCCTTACGCTGGCAAAAAGAACAGTTATTATGAACCTGGAACGGCTCATTGATTTGACTCGCCATTGGAGGTTTCACACTGACAAATCATTAGCTTCCTTTTTCAGGGTTCCACCAGTTTGCGTTTTTTAACTTGCTTAACTGAACTCAACAATTATACTGAAGACACTATGAGTAGAAGTGGAGAGGCGGCGGGGGAAACAACGTTTATCCATTTTCTTGACGTTGCAAATAAGAAATAATGATGTTTGCTTTTGAAATAAATGCCATTCCAGTACATTCTAAATGACTTCGGTAGAAAGGGTGTGATAAAGAAAAACAAATGACAGCAACATATAAGCGGAACCTCTAATGTAAGAAGCAAAGAAGCAGCAGTGAGGGGAAACACAGAGAGAGATGGTTGCCACCATTTCAATGGAAACAAACATTGCTTTGGGCCTCTTTGTAAACAGCACACAGCTGCTATTTCGAGTGATGGGAGCTCCACCTTGTCACAACAATTCCTTAAAAGAGGAACAGTTTAATGTCAACAATATTTTCTCCATCTGCCTGTTCATGAAAACCCTGCGGATCCACCAGGGAAAAGCTTCCTCTCACACAGCCGGGGAGGTGCGGAATCCAGATTTCGTGAAGAGCGCATCATATTACATCAACTGTGGAAGATGCGCTAGCGCAACACTCAATGGTCCCTAACCTTGGAAGAAATCCATTTGCTTAATCGATAGTTAGATATTCTCAATAAAATCCTGAGAGGGAATATATAAAGGCATTACATGACTTGGATTAAAGGAATAGTTCACCAAAAGCAAAGATTCATGTACCTATACATCATTCCAAACCTGTATGCATGAAACACACAAGAAAAAAAGGCTCTCTTTTTTTTGGACCTCTTTATCATCTTCAAAAAGAAGAAAGAAATGCATAGATATTTTGAAATAATGATTTTGTGACTTTTCTTTCACAATGCAATAGTTGCAATAAATTGCATAATAAGGTGCCTGGCTGACACTATGATTTCTCCCAGGTGTTAACTCAATCAGGAAGATGGTCATTTTATTAAGAGACCTCACCTCTATTCAAATTTATCATGAAAAATTTCCTCCCCTATAACTCTCCTACTGACAGCTTCACACTGACACAAAATCCCAATTAAGGTTTCCATGAGCAGAGTGTCAGTCTCTAATTGGATTAGATTACAAACTTGATTTGGACCAATTAGCATGCCATGGCCTCACCTTTTGAAAAAGGAAAAAGTAATTTATCCTAATGGAGACGTTTGCCAAGGTGTATATTAGGAGTTTTACTGCAGTCACTGAGTCAGATGGCCTGGCCCCAAGCTCTGTGAGTTAAGCAGGCTTATAAATAGGCTGGCTGTTAACACACGCGACAGGAACGAAGAGAATGAATTTGGTGCCGGAGCGTTTCCTTCTGCAATCAGGATTCTGTGGGGGAGCTGACACTTCACATTTAGATTGCATAGAAGTAAAGCCTCTGGTAACAGGTGTGACCTACAGTAAGCTTGACTAATGCTCACCACTGCTCTGTCCTGGCTGGCTTTAATAGAAAATCACCATAAAGGTAATTTGCAGGTAGCAAATGTAGTCTGCCTTACATTAAGACAGTAGAAATGAAGAAGAGCCTGGTGCTTTGCATGACATTCATTTCCACCATTTTGATTCCTTATTTTATCCTTTTTAGATTAATGCCCACCACAGCCCACTAGAAATGGCAAGGAAAAAAATGGCATCTTAGCTTGCAGATGCAGCCAGAACTTCAGAAGGTAAGAATGAAAGGTTAACTATATTTGTTTTCTCAGGCACTGTAATTACCTTTCAACTATAAAGCGCAAATCACAGCCACCTTGCAAAGTGTTTACTTTCTATTACTGACTGATGGCTTCTTTAAAGTTCCTTGGCAGCTCATATATAAACAATCAAATAAATTAATTACTTGCATTTTTCCCATGCTTCACTTTCACAAAGCGAGAAGAGTGTTCTGAAATGAAAACAGAGTAGGGGAGGTTTACAGGAAATCCCAGATATTTAATTGGACTTTGTGTGTGTCTTTGTTTATGGCTCCCTCTACCAGTAAAAATGACTTATGAAATTAAAGTGAAATGCTTTGATCAGTGATAGCATTTGAATGGGGGGGAGTGTTTAAATATTTAAAATTCATCTGCAGCGTCACACTTTGATCTGCCGGCTGATTAATGAGGTTTGTTACTGAAAATATACTAAACGAATCTCAGAACGCCTGCCCACTGTACTTGCAAGTTGTCTCACTGAGCAAGGGGGGAAATTACGATATTTTAAAGTAAAGGGTAAACTGTTCGTTGGAGTTATCTTTTGTTTTCTCCTCCTCTTTTTGAAGACTGAGACATAAACAAATAGTGTTTTCTTCTTTATGAGGTAGTGTACTATTCATGCTTCGTTGTTCTTGTGAATAGTGATATAGTGACAGTATCTAGTAGCTGTGTTGCGAAATCTGTCTGTATCATTGTGTCCAAGTGCTGTTTTTTTTTTTTTTTTGCTACTTTCTCTCTCTATTTATTAATTTATTTGTTTATTTATTTTTCATTTTCACTTTCTCAGACGCAGATACAGGTCCATTGTCCTCTCAATCATCATCATCATCATCAACTGACATCGCTGACATCAACTTTTAATCACCAGGTTGCCCGGCTAACTAACATAATCAATAAAACCGCACGCAAACCACCCAATGAAGACCTCTTGTTTAAAGACCTCTCACTTTGCTAATATTTATCTTGAGTATTTGTAATAATCTCCATCTCTCTAACTTTTACCTTTTGGTCTGTGTTGCTTGTTTGAGTATATGTTTAGTTTCTTTCTGTACATCTGTTCCCCCTTTTCATGTTGTACAAAAGTATTTGGTTATTGTATTTACATGTTTTTATCGTTGTGTTTTAAGAAAGTCACGTGACATACATTTCAACATGTAGGACTATACTGATACCTCATGAATATACCATATTTACAGTGTCACAGATTATATATACCTGAACACCACACTTTGTAAATCAGCTAAAAAAACACTGTTAATAGATTTTGTATTTATCCGTGTCTCTTTGTTAGCAGCAAACTAATTATTTTAAATGTATACACCCCTTATGGTTGTTGTTCTATTTATTTGTTCTTTCTGTCCTTAGAAACCTAGAAGTGTTCAAACTTCAATGTTTTTTAATAATTTTAATATTTTTTTTTTTTTACTTTCAAACAAGGCTGTGTCTACCCATTAAGAATTGCAATTGAAATTCATTTCACATATATATATATATATATATATATATATATATATATATATATATATATATATATATTAGGGCTGTCAAACGATTAAAATATTTAATCGCGATTAATCGCATTAATGTCATAGTTAACTCGCGATTAATCGCAATTATTTTTTGTCTCTTGATTTTCTTTTTGTCCCATTATTTTTTCTCATTTTAATGCTCTTATCAACATGGAAAAGTGGATCGGCTTGCTTTGTGCAAATGTTTTTAATTGAAAACAACATTGACATATACTGTGTTCAATTTCACACTAACATTCTCACTTGGAGCAAATAAACATTCTCACTTGGAGCAAATAATCTCTCAATGTAACACTGTCCATTAATAAAAGGGTGAAAGAAATACTGACGAGGTCCTGATATTGACGAGGGGGCGGAGAATTCGCATCAGCTGTGTGTGTGTGTGTGTGTGCTTGGCCATCAAGTGGTATTTCAGACTGGACGCGCTGCGATGATGATAGCTCAGTTCACAACGACAAAACACACAGATCACTTTGGTCTTGTCAATGGAACCATTTGGCAACTTTTTAAAAGTTAAAGGGATAGTTCACTTTGAAATTAATTTTTGATATGTTTTAGCTTACCTCCAGTGCATCCAAGATGTAGGTGTCTTTGTTTCCACAGTATCTTCAATTTTGATAATTTTAGGTAAAACCGTTGTTGTCTGTCAGTCATACAATGGAGGTGAAGGGGGTCCAACTCAAAGAGCAGTCAAAATTAAACATTATTTAATGACTCGTAAATGTAAGTACACATTGATGCCCTAAGACACGAAACGAGTGGTTTTTGTGAGAAAACGAACAGTATTTATATCTTTTTTAGCTCGTGTAAGCATATCCATGTCCAAATGATCTGAGAGCAGGGCGCTTCGGTCTGCGCATGCGTACAGCGTTCGCCGGAATGCCCCGGTTCAGGTTCAAATAAATAAGGTTGTGAAAAAAAATCAACGTTGTCTGTTGGTATATAGAAATCGTCTTCCATTGCGATCCTGTATATCTAAATATGTTTAGATCTTCACAGTGTAAGGTAAAACTTCCGAAATCTCTGCATAAACAATGAGTGACGTAAACACGCGCGAGGGAGCCCTTCCGGGGCATTCCGGCGAACGCTGTACGCATGCGCAGACCGAAGCGCCCTGCTCTCAGATCATTTGGACATGGATATGCTTACACGAGCTAAAAAAGATATAAATACTGTTCGTTTTCTCACAAAAACCACTCGTTTCGTGTCTTAGGGCATCAATGTGTACTTACATTTACGAGTCATTAAATAATGTTTAATTTTGACTGCTCTTTGAGTTGGACCCCCTTCACCTCCATTGTATGACTGACAGACAACAACGGTTTTACCTAAAATTATCAAAATTGAAGATACTGTGGAAACAAAGACACCTACATCTTGGATGCACTGGAGGTAAGCTAAAACATATCAAAAATTAATTTCAAAGTGAACTATCCCTTTAACTTTCCATTCAGAATCTTGTTGCCATCCATTTCGGTGTCTCGCGCTCGCCATCCACTCAAAGCGTAACGTTAACCAACTATTTGGCCGGCTCGCAAGCCCAAACAAGTGTGTGCGGCGCGCCTGTTGTTTTGTTTCCGGTCTAGCTAGATCCGCTTGCGCTTTGGTCGACGAAGCAGCAAAACGTCCTCGCGCGGCGCAAGCCATTGAAATGAATGGGTTTCATAGCACAGCGCCGCGCATGCCGCGTCCTGTTGTAACAGCATGTGAAAAAAACTACAAAGTTTGCTAGGCCAAAAAGACCGTTAATTGCGCTATAAAAAAAATGACGCCGTTAAAATGGGTTGGCGTTAACGCCGTTAATAACGCATTTAACTAACAGCCCTAATGTATATATATATATATATATATATATATATATATATATATATATATATATAAAAATCATATTAGCTCGACTTGCTGACTCTACTCGCAATCTACAGGGCGACTACTGCTCCCCATCACATCAACAAGCTATCACCGATGGTCGGTCTATCACCGACCAACAAGGCCTCTGTAGTGAACTATACCTCACAGCTGACGAGTTCAAACTATTTTGGCCCGAACCCAGAGTACTACCCCGATATGTATTTATATATATATATAGAGATATATATATATATATAGATATAGTAGCCTCCTCTCATGCTGATTGGCTAAATCATTTGAACGTGTTCTTTCCAAACTTTAATAAAATATAACGTCGCTGCCCGATGAAACTCACGTATGTCCAAAACGGTTACTTTTCAGGAAGTGAAAAAAAAACACCGTAATTTCACAGCAGTTGAACGTAGCGTTGTCATACTTGGCACGGCATCTTTAAATGTAACCATATTCTTGCCAGTGTAATGATATAATCCACATTTGACCAAAATCGAGTTTAAATGGACATACGTGCATATTTTACAGTAACGGTGGTCGATACGCGCTCTTCCGATCATTAATTAGAATGACCAAGTCGCGTTTCAGATGACAGATGAATAGGCTACGCTCAGTTTATTAAGGCGAGACATGGCAGGCAAAAACATCGTTTTTTTTTTCACCAGTCAATTTTGAGATTTTGGGATATTTGTCTTCAATAACATGTCTTCTTTCAGACTTGTGGTGAAAAAAAGTCTGAAATACACGTTTAGGTCTTTATTTTACTACACTTTGTCTGTTTGCGTCTGTAGATTTCTCATAAATTCATCAAAAGTTGTCGTTATAAATCATCCTTCTGCTCCGCTATAATTTGATTCGGCTATCCAATGCTGAGCTTCCAGGAACTTCACGAGACCGGCGAGATGCCTCCACAGGGCGGGAGATACGCGGCGTGATTGACAGCTTTGACAGCAAATGGATATACGTGGAAATCAGATGACATGATTTCACAACTTTTCATTGGTCATTTAGATAATGTGAAGCATACTGTATACGGAAATTAACCTGGAAATTCTATCCGTCGAAAAATCGCAAAATCGGCAAAATGGACATACGCAGTTTTCATCGGACAGCGACGATAATACGAAGAGAACAGGGCCATTGCTCATCAGAATGTGTGTGCATTTCATTCTTGATATCTCTTCTTAAAACCTGTGAAGGAGAGGGTTTGAATTGATCAGCATCAAGCTGACAGTTTCTTTGTAGTAGGGCCGGACCATGCTGAGTTCATGGAATTTGGAATAGGCTTAAATAGATGAGCGCTCCAGCGTACTAAAGGCTTACATAAATGAGGAATTATTAGGCACTAAATGTACCATCAGGGTCAAGGCTTTTCTTCATATTGAACAGTACAGCAACCTTAAAGATGCATTTTTCACATGTAGTTCTACTTCAATAATTACATTAAGTGATATTTGCCCAATGTAAGTTCAAACATTCAGCATTTACACTCATAAGCAGGAAAATAAACAGAGATAAATGTGTCCACTTGATCCAGAAATGCCTCAGTGAGTTTGCTCCAGAATAATGTACCCGGCCTGTAAAATGCTTATTAAATTAGAGGAGCGCTCCTTCTTACAATACAATGCTTTCATCATCTAATAAATATTCAAAAGACAGACGGCTCCGAAAACAAATATGAGACATAGTTTGCAGTTGTTTTCATGTGACATGAATGTTTCATTAAGTGCTAAATGTAGAAAAGCCATTCCAATTTCTTCTCCAGCCTCAAGCTGCACCAAACCCAAACTGAATCCTAATGAGTTTTCTATTACAGTAGGGAATTTGCTGCAGTCTGACTACAAAGCTTAATGTTTAGGGGTGAAATTAGAACAGTGTTGCCAGATGAACCGTCTCCAAAAATAAAGAAAAATAGACTTCCAGTATATGATTCTAGTACGACTTTATCAAATCTCATCACAATCTCCACCACAATCATGATCAGCGACCATCAAGTCAGTCTGAGAGGCTGGGGAAGTGTGAAATTTTCATTTTAGCACTGGCCAGGGCAGGATGTGAGGAGAAGGTGAGTAACTGAAGTTGTTGCAGGTCAGCGATGATGTATCTCCCGTAAGGTGTTGTCTGCGTCTGACAGGTGATATAGCAGGTCATGAATTGCCTGTCTTAACATTTTGGGCCCTGCACGGACCTATGTTTCAGAGGCATTTTGAGGAAGAGCCACCTGCTTGTGAACAAGGTGATCAATGAACAGGCAGCTTTCAGTGGACTCCATACGAGAATCTTATTGATGTTTCAGGACTCGGGCCAGAATCGATGGCAGCTGTTTGAGTCTGACTGAGCTAACTGCGCTTAACGTCAGCTCTGAAGGTGAAATTAATTGATTGAGGGGATGACATTTATTGGAGATGGGTGTCAATCTGTGTTTATTTATGCTCCCATGAGCAATTATAAGAGGAGGAGGGGTGAGTCTGGGACGAGAAGAGCTCAGGGTCTTTCTTTCACCAGCTTATCACAATGTCTTTGGTTCCTCTGTGGTAGTTTTATGCAATTAGTGGCATTGAAAGTGGTTGAATGGCATTAAATTTTAATGCGCTTTCACCACTGAGAATGTGCCCATGATGGCACAGGCTCCTATTAAAACAAAGACAGGTGGTGATGATGGTGCGTTCACCCCTGTCAGAGCAGTGTCATGAGCAGAATGATAGTAATTAGTGTGATGCAAGGGGCGATAAAAATATATTCGACAAGAGTGCAATGATGAATCTTTCCTTCTAAAGTTTTAGAGAAAAGCTACCTTTAGCTAGTAACTAATGTTTGAAGAACTTCATGAGGCTCCATCTTGTCTGGTTCTCTTCTGTTACACTTGGAAAGGGGAAAAAAAGTCAACTTTACTTGCCATTATTTTTAAAATAGCAACAATTTCACTTTGAAATTAATCAGAGATGGGCAGTAGAATGATCTTATTACAATTTTGCCATTTAAGTTGATTTCCTCAATACAACATTATATTATTATGCACTATTCGTAAAACCAATTTGCATTATACAGATTGCAATATATATTAAAATTAAGAAAAAACAGAAATGTAAATATGTTTAATAAAAAAAAAGTATTATTACTATGTTCTGACAGAAGGATATATATATATACTATATATTATTATTATATTATTATATATTATTATAATATTATTATTAAATTCATATCTGCTTCCTTACAGTTTGTCCACGCTGTCAGAAATGTATTTAAACATTTAAAACAAATAGGCAAAATCAAACTTATATTTCATCCTGAAGGTCATCTTTCCATATGTCATATGCTATGAGTTAGTTAAAAAAAATCACAGTGGCTGGTATTATTTTTTACATTCTTTACATTCTCCTACATATTTTTACTAAAATAAATTGTGCCTTTATTTTCTGTATTATTGATTTCTGAAAAATATAGATTGTATCTTTAGTGTGTTCTTTATATATATGGGATATACTGTATATATG
This sequence comes from Tiaroga cobitis, assembly GCA_030578255.1. NCBI lineage: Eukaryota > Metazoa > Chordata > Actinopteri > Cypriniformes > Leuciscidae > Tiaroga > Tiaroga cobitis. The sequence goes on along the minus strand of CM060596.1, from coordinate 24,978,741 downwards.
ACACATTGCCCAATATGTAATCAAAGATTATCATAGCTCTGAAAATGTTGGATAGATAAATCAAAAATAATTCCTTGATACATATTTTTTTTTTTTCATCTGTTTTGACCCAATGGAATCAGTGAGAACTTTTCAAATACAGATTCAGAATGATTTTATATTGCAAAAGAGACACATGCCAATGTGGTATCGCTTTGAAAGTGAAGTGTTAATGTGCCAGGGAGTCTTCTAGGAGCAGCCACCTTCATTTAGCCACAATTCTTCACTTTCTTTCCCTCCCTGTGTCTTGAAACTGTCCCTTAAGAAGGCCAACCTGCTGACAAGTCCCATCTAGTCATTGTACCTCTTAAAGTATCTTTCCTCGACTCTAATCAAAATGACTCTCTGTTAAATAAACCATGAAAAAAGCTTTCCCACTGACGGTGCACTGATGCGTAAGGCTGTAAAGCTGGAGCATTAATCAACAGATTGGATTTCTGCGTGCAACTGAGATTCTCCCTTCCTTTGCAAGTCTTCATTACAGAACAAAATAAATATAAAAGGACAAAGAGATATCTGGACAGAATGAGGGGACAAATCAACAAAATCAGATGTTTGTTCGATGTGGTTTATAGGAACTAAAGGAGTTGGAATGTTGTGTTTGGCACGAGGCACAAGAGAGAGAGAGAGAGATCTACCAAAAGACATCAGTGAAAGTGACTGGTCTGTTCTGTCAGCGATGTAGCAGAATGCTAAATGGCCAACCAAAATGGCAGAGCAGATTATGAAGGCAGTGTCTCAGCCTTTAGAGAGTGGGAATGGGTAACAAGGGCAGGCAGCAGGTTCCTTTAGTGTGGCTGCCTGTTTTATGTGCCTGTGCAGACATGCTATTCCATATCAAATCAAACTAAAGATTACAAGAGATCACAAGACAAGAGGCCAGGAAGAAGAAGGGACATTACTGACTGTGATTATGCCTGCTACCATTTCACAATTTCAGATGTTAAACCATACACAATATGATTACTATTTCTGCCAGAGTATTTGGAGACTGGGGATGCTTGTAACACACTAATAAATCATCCCGAGGTGATATAAAGGATTTACAGGATGGGGAAAAAAAATGTAACGGTTGAAAATTCAAAATTTTACGTTTTTTATACTAATTACTAATTTTACTGCTTATATTATGATTTGCAATTATGATGTAAATTGACAGAATATGTAACAGCTGAAAGCAGGTTCCCTTTCGTTGTCACTAAACGAAACGAGCCAATGGCAAAGAAATGCCATGGGTCTGCGGAATTTGCATGGCACAACTCCGCCCCACCTCGTGGGTATAAAAGGAGGAAGCCTGGCAGAATGGAGACATGTTTTCGCTTCGGAGCCAAGTTAATTCTTCGTTCCTTTAGCCATCTCTGAATTCGTCAGCTTCTACGAGACGAGCAAACTCTCCAGTGTTGGTGTGACGCGATCTCCCGGCGAGTGCACACTTCCTGCTTATCTGTGCGTGGTTTGCCAGTTGGTGTGTGTCTCCGCGGGCGCTTCAACATTTCATTTTTTTTTCTCAAAGAGCTTGTACGCGGCACGTCTTTTTAAAGATGCCTCGCCCGTGCACTTCTGGTTGCGGTAGGCTTGTATCGGACTCTGATGGGCACGAGCGCTGTCTAGTGTGTTTGGGCATTGATCACGCTAGAGCAGCGCTCATGGATGACTCATGTTTTCTCTGTGGGAACATGACCATCGCAACACTACGATCGAGACTCAGTGACCTCGCAAGAGTGAGAGCCCCCTCATCCACACCCCGATCTAGCGCCTCCGCGAGAGGCTCTACTTCGGCTGGTGGCCAGGGTGATCTGAGGGTGACTGTGTGGAACAAAGCGCCGACTATCTGTCCGTGCCCCACAGCACCTTCTTCAGTGTTGCAACCCGTGAGTGTTCAGGGGATTGCCGCGGGACAATCTTCGGATGTCCCGCGGGTTTCCTTTGACCCTCCAGAGGACGACGCAATGTCTATTGCAGCATCACAAGGCGGGTCTGATTTGTCTGGAAGTGACGACTTGTCACAGCTGCCACCTTCGGATGTGAATACGGCTGTGGCTCAGTCTGATCCAGAGATGACGGCCATGCTTTCCCGGGCAGCCGCGTGCATCGGGTTAGAGCGGACCCCTCCACCCTGTCCCGAGCGCTCGCGGCTGGACGATTGGTTTTTGGGCGCAGCTGCTGGTTCCCACCGCAGCCTGCCCAATACCTTTCTTCCCGGACGTGCATGATGAAGTCTCGAAGTCCTGGAAGACTCCCATGTCTTCTCGTGACCGCTCGTTGATTTCATCCACCTTTCCCTCCTCTCAATGGAGCGGCTTGAGGACTTCCCCCAACAGTTCTCGACTGCTCAGAAACAGACTGAGGCCATCAAACACATCCTGCCCTGTCGACCCGCTGCTGCCTCCACCCAGTCGGCTGGGCAGGTGCCTCAGTCTCAAGCAGCAGCCTTCACCCGGGCCCGGTCGTGGAGGAAGCCGCAGGAAGGCGCCCCAGCCCTCTCCAGCCCCGCACCCCGCTAAACGCCGGGCCAAGCGGCGCTCCTGAGACGAGCTGCTCAGGGACGTTGATGGTTACTTCTCAGGAGGTGGTAGTAGGACCACTCCTTCCCCCGGTGGAGGGCCGGGGGAGAATCTTTTGTTCTCCACTCCCCGCTACTCACCCCGGATGGGCAGCACCCTAATGTGGTTAACCCTCTGGGGTCTGAGGTGTTTTTGGGGCCATTGGGATGTTCTGATATGCCCTTACATTTGTGCTTTTTTCAGTTATTTATAAACATGTTAATGGCAAAGGTGTAAATTCACTCTATATAGCACAAACTGGGCTACCATAATATCTAAGCAACATGTATGTACATGTTTGTATTTTAAAGAGAATAATGCTTATGCGTGGTTATTGAAAAAAATAAAAATGAAAGTTGTTGAAATAAGGCCACAAAACACATATTGATTATTTCTCCACAAGACTTTTGAAAATTGGATCACATAGCCTTGCTCCAAAACTATGTGAGAATCATCCTGACTACTCATTCAGATAAGACAATAAAGTATTTTTACATTTTTAATGACGTGTTTTGTGTCAGAAAGCTTTATGCGAGGAGGCGTGATCTCTCATTAGTATGTATGCATTTCACACCTGAGAAAGACAAAGACCCTCCCATAATGGCCCTATTAGGTGCTATCACGCCATATCATTATAAGGAGCCTTGCACAAAGAATGAGGAGATTTAAAAAAGAATGGCTTTTAGATTGTTTGGGATTTATTTACAACACAACATAATCCAAAGATACACACATACCTGTCAACATAGTACATAGTACATAGTACATACCTGTCATTTCCAAGGTGTTTGATTTTTCATTTTACCATGTTCACGTACAGAGACTGTTGAATGTTGAAGTCAGCAGGACTCAGTGGCATCTCTCCCTGTAAAAAATGAAATAAAAAAAATAAACACCTTTGAACATGCTGATATCAAGAGAAACGTCTCGGGTTACGACTGTAACCCTCGTTCCCTGAGAAGGGAACGAAACGCTGCGTCGAAAATCGATACTATGGGGAACGCCTTCAGCGTGACGCGTCTGAAGCCTGTATGGAACTATTCCAATCTTGATTGGTGCTGCGTGATGACGTCACTCGTGACGCCGCATGTGACGGTGAACCGGAAACTATAAAAGGGCACTGGCATCATAACAGCGCCAGCTTTCAATTGGTCGAAGCAAGACGTTCTCAGGAGCGCGAAGGACTGGCCGAGGGACGCAGCGTTTCGTTCCCTTCTCAGGGAACGAGGGTTACAGTCGTTACCCGAGACGTTCCCTTTCGAGGGAACTTCCGCTGCGTCGAAAATCGACACTATGGGAAACGAATGCCCACTGCGCCACTCCGAGAGAAACGCCCTGGTATGAAATCTGGCATACTCAAGACGAGAGAACTTGTGATCCCGGTGTAGAGGGCAGATCCAAACTGTAATGTTTTATGAAGGTGTGAGGAGAAGTCCAGCCTGCGGCATCACAGACCTCTTGAAGAGAGACTCCTGACAGTAGAGCCTTAGAGGAAGCCACTGCTCTAGTCGAGTGGGCTTTCACCAGAAGAGGCGAAGGCAAACTGCGCGCCTCGTAAGCTGAGGATATAGCCTCTACAATCCATCTACTGATAGTCTGTTTAGAAACAGGAGAACCCTTCTTAATTGACCCAAAACACACAAGAAGCTGGTCTGACTTCCTCCATCCCAAGGTCCTTTGGGTATAGACCTCGAGGGCTCGGACCGGGCACAATAAATGTTGCTTAGCTTGCTCATCCGACACATGCGGTGGAGGATGAAACACCTGAAGAACTATAGACCGTGCCACATTTGACGGCACCTTAGGCACATAGCCAGGTCTAGGGTGGAGAATGGCCTTCACCCGGCCAGGAGCGAACTCCAGACAAGAGGGAGCAACCGATAGAGCCTGCAGGTCCCCAACTCTCTTGAGGGACGTAATTGCCAGCAAGAAGGCCAACTTAAAGGACATACATTTATCAGACACCTCATCCAAAGGCTCGACAGGCCTCATCCTCCTTGCTCCACGAAGGAAATGAACAATAAGTGGGTGTCTCCCCAAAGTGCCCACCCCTAGAGGCGTGTGGAAGGCAGCTATGGCCGCCACATAGACCTTAAGCGTGGACGGGGAAAGCCCGTCAGAGAAGCGACTCTGGAGGAACTCCAGCACTGAAGCCACCGGGCAGTTAACTGGGTCCAACTGAAGTTCTCTGCACCATAAGTTAAAAACATTCCATTTCAGTGAATAAAGTTTCCTCGTGGAGGGGGCTCTAGAGTTTAAAATGGTCTCCACAACCTCAGTTGAGAGACCAGTATTTATGAGCTGGTCCCCCTCAGGGGCCAGACCCACAGCTTCCACAACTCCGGCTGAGGGTGAAATATTGTGCCCTCGGCCTGAGAAAGAAGGTCTCTCCTGATCGGGATTTGCCAAGGAGGGCCTGCTAGAAGAACCATGATGTCTGAAAACCACACTCGGGCCGGCCAGTACGGGGCTACTAGGAGTAAGCTGATCCCGTACCGCCGGACTCTCTCTAGAACCCCTGGGAGCAGAGCGATAGGGGGAAACGCATACAGACGTAGCCTCGGCCTCGTCTGTACCATGGGATCCAGTCCCAGAGGAGCGGGATGCGATAGGGAGAACCAAAGTGGACAGTGAGTATTCTCGTGAGTGGCAAATAGATCCACTTCGGCCTGTCCAAACTCCTTCCATATTAGCTCCACCGACTCTGGGTGGAGTCTCCAATCCCCGGGCCTCAGCCCCTGCCTCGACAGAATATCTGCTCCCACATTGCTGCTTCCAGGGATAAACATAGCCTTGACTGACAGAAGTTTGCCCTGGGCCCACAGGTGGACCTGGTGCGCCAGTCTGCATAGAGGCCACGATCTCAGGCCCCCCTGTCGATTAAAATAGGCGACCACAGATGTATTGTCTGTTCGCACCAGAACATGATGGCCTCTGAGGTCCGGAAGAAAGTGCATGAGAGCCAGAATTACCGCCAACATCTCCAGGCAGTTGATGTGCCAAGATAGATGGTGGTCTTTTCAAGGACCCCTGGTGTAGCGGCCTTCCATGACCGCACCCCAGCCTGTAAGGGAAGCATCCGTGGTCACAATTTTTCGCTGACACGGTGCCCCCAACACAGGACCTAGGGAGAGGAACCAAGGTTTCTTCCACATTATCAAGGAATGAAGGCATCTGCGCGTTACCTTGATAATGCGAAAAGGGTTCCCCCTCGGCGAAAACCCCTTGGTCTTGAGCCACCACTGCAAGGCTCTCATGTGCAGCAGGCCAAAAGGAATTACGTTGGACGCTGCCGCCAGGAGACCCAGCACTCTCTGAAAGTGCTTGACAGTGATGGTTTGGCCCAGCCTGAAACTCCTTATTGTGGTCAAGATGGTATCTACACGAGCAGGAGACAACTGTGCCCGCATCGTGATTGAGTCCCAAACTACTCCCAGGAAAATTGTCCTCTGCAGAGGAGTCAATGAACTCTTCTTGACATTCAGTCTCAGTCCCAAGCACCTTAAATGGCCCAGAACAACATCTCGATGTTGAACTGCCAATACCTCCGACTCTGCTAGAATTAGCCAGTCGTCGATGTAATTGAGGATGCGAATGCCTTGAAGTCTGAGAGGAGCAAGAGCAGCATCCATACATTTGGTGAAGGTGCGTGGTGACAGTGCTAGCCCGAATGGAAGAACCTTGTATAGGTAAGCCTTTCCCCCGAAAGCAAACCTTAGAAACTTCCTGTGTTGCGGAAGGATGGAAATATGGAAATACGCATCCTTTAGATCTATCGTTACGAACCAGTCCTCGGACCTGATTTGACTTACGATGATAGGTATGGTCAACATTTTGAACCTGTATCTCCTCAGAGACCAGTTCAATACCCTGAGATCTAATATGGGACGTAAACCCCCATCCTTTTTGGGAACTATGAAGTACCGGCTGTAGAACCCAGTTTCCTGCTCTTGAGGAGGAACACACTCTATGGCCTCCTTTGCTAAGAGGGACTGAACTTCCTGTTCCATGACCTGACCCTGCTCGGAGCTGACCAGTGTGTGCACGACCCCGCTGAATCTTGGCGGGCGATGTTCGAACTGGATTCTGTAGCCCTTCTCTATTATATGCAGGACCCACTGAGATATATTTTGAAGACCTTTCCAAGAGTCTAAATATTCTGCTAGGGGGGTCAGTCTCTTGAGACTGACCTCTGGTGTTATATTTAAAATATCAGTGACCTGAAGCAGATGACTGGCAGGTTTTAACCGAAATAATTTTTCTGCAGGCCTCTTGAGAGGAAGCGAACTCGACCGGTCCACCAATATTACGGGTGGACACTGCGATCTGCGTTCGCTGGAAACCGATGCGTCCCGAAGCGCCTTTGGCGGCGGGAAGCAAACATCGGTTTCCTGAGGGCTCCGCGAAGGAGCGAGTTGTTGATGCTCGATCGCGGGGGGGAACGCCCTCAGAGGCCTGCGCAACACGTCAGGACCTCTTCGCTGAAGCCTTCCTCGCCTGAATAACGGTCCTCAGATCCGCTTTCGGCAGGGAAGACTTCGGTTGAGAGGGTTGCCTCTGGCTCCAAGCCTTTTTCGGGGGAGCACGAGAAGTAACACTCTCTCTTTGTTGTTGCATATGGGAGGAGCTGGCGACCGCCTCGTGGGACTGCCCCCTGGCAGCAGACCCACGAGGCTTGGGACGACGGCGGGGGATTAGCTGTTTAACCTGTTAAGCTTCAACCCCACTTTTGAAAAATCCCCAGAAATGGCATACCCAAACTGAAACAGATGCAGTTCATGAACCCTTTGTACTAAACGCACAAGTAAGATCTCATTTGAAAGCTGACACCTGGCAGTTTATTGTAAATGTGGAATTAATTAGTCATAATGATTTTTTTTTTTTAAATGTCTTCAAAGTTTTGTAAAGTTATTAGAAATGTATTTTTATGAAACATCTTCATGAAAATAAAATTGAAGTTGGCATTGTATCAATCTAGAAATGCACTGCAACTAAGGCCACATGTCTGAACATGTTATATTTAAAATTTGAAGAAGATAAGTCTAAAACTCTGCATTTAGTTACATGTTTTTCAAGATCATGTCATATGAATTTATTTTGATTAGACTCTAAAATGCAAACTGGTGTTTATTGTCATCTTCTAGCATCTATTCAGTCTATTGTCTCTATTGTTTTGTGGTGCAAACGAGCCCCATTCAGTGTCAGTCTCCCCTGCACACATTCACACCTCTCCGGCCTGGTTATGGCTCTAAATATGCTTTTCTTTTGTCTGCATTATAATCACTAACGACTGGCTATTCACACTGTTTCAATCCCTTTTTTCTTTTATCAAAGTTCTCACTTCACATTTGAAACTGTATCAAATGCCCTTTTTGAAAAAAGAAACATTTCAGTAAGCATTCCTATTTAGAAAAATTCATAAAAATAACAGCTAATGTGCTCGCAGGTGCACCGAGAGCACGCCAGCATGTTAGCTTAGCACACCATCAATACACAACAATTTATGAGATTAAAACCATGTTTGTGCTCCAAACTTACTTTATAACGCAAGTCAAGTGTTTTAAATAACCTTCTGTGATCTGATTTGGCTTCAGATGAAAAAATAAGACAGAAAATATATTATTTTATAGTATTCTTTACAATGATAAAGTCTGTATCGATTAGCATTACATTATAAATATAATCTATTATTATGAAAATACCTGACATGGCTCGAAGAACACAGGTAAATCAAATATCATTGCAGTCATGTTTATTGTCTTCAAAACATCTTTATCTGCATGTTACAGCGATCTCTGGAAGCTTTGTTTGTGTCAGGGACTTCCTGGAATGTCACATGGTTATGGCACTTCTTCGTGTGTTCCATATATGGACAATATACTGTGCATAGAGCGCCGGCGCCCTCAGGCTGCCAGTATGGATTGAAAACACAGTACATCAGAGTATCCAGCGCTCATAATGTTTACATCGACGCATTTGGGTATAAATTCAATAAACATTATTCCTGTCTATAGAAATATGATGTAAACCTATGAGAATCTATCAATATTTCTCCACATCTGCACATTGTTGAGCTAAAAGCCCTGAGGGACGTTGTTTTGTCAAGCGCTGTCATGACGACAACACAGGAGTTTTTTGCTGAATGGAAGCGGCTGACGCTCATAATTCACATTAAAGGTATCGACTCATTTTTTAATTACATAACTCCTGGCATAAATTAAGACATAACTGTCATTACAATTTTCTCAGAATACAATAGTGGTCAAATACTGAAACTTGAGTATTATATCTTTTTAAGGATGTATAGTTTGTCAAGGTAATAACATAAAATATGATAGTAACTTTGAACTATTTAAAAAAAAAAAACGCTTCAATGCGCCGGCGCTCTGGCAACGGTTAAGAGGTTAAGTGCGGCTGATTGTCGTTTCGTCTCCTGAAACCTCTCGACGACAGTGTCGACTGCGTCGCCGAAGAGGCCAGAAGACGAAATCGGGGCGTCGAGGAGGAAGGCCCTGTCCCTGTCCCCGACACCCGACAAATTCAGCCACAAATGCCTCTCCGTTGCTACCAAGGCTGCCATACAACGGCCGATTGCACGGGCCGTCTCCTTGGTACCACGAAGAGACAAGTCGACCGCACGACGCATCTCCTTAATATCGTCGCGGCCGACCTCCCCGCTTTCGTCCACTTCTTTCAACAGGTCGGCCTGGTATGCCTGCAGGAGCCCCATTGTGTGCAGGCATGCACCAGCCCGACCTGCCGCCATATATGCCTTCCCAACCAAGGCCGATGTTGTACGGCAGGGCTTGGAGGGAAGCGCCGGAGCCTTCAGGGACGATGCAGCTTCGGGCGAGAGATGAGCCGCAAACGTCTCTTCAACCCTAGGCATCGTCCCATAACCCATCTCTCTCGACCCCATTATGGTGGAATATATATTTATATTGGGGATGGAAAGTCGAGAAGAGAAGGGCTTATCCCACGATCTCGACACCTCGGTGTGGAGATCGTGGAAAAATGGAAGACTCCGGCGTGAAGGCTGTGACTGGGTTTGCAGGAAGCGCTCATCGAGTTTGCTTTTTACTGTCGCTTCCTGCACTTATGGTGGCCAATTTATGTTTAATTTGGCCACAGCCCTAGTCACAACCTCCAGCAACTCCTCAGATGCAGGGGAGTGGGGTGGCAGATCCCCACTTTCCCCTGCATCAATGCTCAAATCGTCCACCTCCTCAGAGGCAGAAAATTCAAGCATCTGGTCCTCATCACGGGCGGGAGAAGCCACAGGGCGGGCTCCCGAACCATGCGCGGGACCATGGGAACCGGTCGATGAATGTTGAGAAAGGGTCTCAACATCCCCAACCAGATCCCTTTGCGATCCCCAGGAATGCAAGCGCCGCGCTGCCTCGGCAGACGCAGGACCTGATCCCTGGGGAGCGCGTGCCTGTCCTGTCTCATTGAACAGACACAGGCGGGAACGGAGCGTTCTCATAGGCATGAGATCACAATTTGCACAGACAGCACCCTCGAGTACTGCCTGTGCATGCTCCATTCCCAAATAAACAACACAGAGCGAGTGTGTGTCACCCTCGCTCAAAAAGCGTGGACAAGGGGATGCACACTGTCTGAACTGCTTCTTTGCTGCCATAATATACTGATACAATCACAAACAACACCAAATAAGACACACAGTCACATAGAACGCTTGCTGAAGATCAGAAAGCTGGCGCTGTTATGCTGCCAGTGCCCTTTTATAGTTTCCGGTTCACCGTCACATGCGGCGTCACGAGTGACGTCATCACGCATCACCAATCAAGATTGGACTAGTTCCATACAGGCTTCAGACGCGTCACGCTGAAGGCGTTCCCCATAGTGTCGATTTTCGACGCAGCGGAAGTTCCCTCAAAAGGGAACTATATGGCTGCACGACTTGCATGCATTGCAAGAAAAAATTGCGATTTAATTATATATATATATATATATATATATACACACACACACACACACACACACACAGTGCTTAGAATAAGTGAACACACCCATGCTAAAGTTGACTACCCTTCACAATATAGACATGGTTTTATTTCAGTTAGCCTAACTGAACATTTATACATAAATAATATATTGTATTTAGACAGTATCACATATTTTACCGGAGGCTGAAATATATTTCACTAAATCATTATAACCTAAGCAGTTATTCGCAAACAAAATAAATTACGCATAAGGCAGTATTTTAGCATGATAATCAGTGTCAAACTAATCTCAAAACTGAGTGAAATATATGTAGTAGGAATATCAAATATTTAAAAAGTTTACACGAGCGTATAGGGATATTGTGTCTGTGAGGTAATCTTTCCTATGTCAAAAGCTAGCCAAAACTAGGCAAAAATATAGTCTGAAAATTCATTTGAGCTCTATAATCAGAAAAGGAATTATATAACACTAAACAACTTACTCCGAACTTGTATCCTCGGCGGGGTCAATTCGTTCTTCAAAATGCAGCCGTTGGTCGTCAGAGTTTCAAATTCCTCTGAGGAAAAGGTGAATCCTCGCTGTCCAGAATCATCTGAAGGGCTTCTTCACCGGAGTAGCGTGCCATCCTCAAAACGCGATAAACTATCAGTGAATCTCATGAAGAATCTTTGTGTTTTTAGGGCATTGATCGGGGGCGTGTGCGCGATCACCTAAACTATTTACATGTGAACAGCGCCGGGGGCGTGGCGGCCTCAACTCATTAAAAATAATGAGGGGAGAAAGAAAAAACTGGACCTCTCCTTGGTTTCAAACGGATTGCATAAACTGAGAATATTTGTTTTTTATATAAATTACTTCATTTAAAAGAAGAGAATTCAAGCTTCATAAAGAAAAATCTCTCGTGCCTGTGTGACAAGTAATCGCGGAGTTACAGTTAATCTTAGGACGCGTTTCAGAATGGACTTCACTGACAGAGAGAACGCAGAACTCGCATCATGTTTGTTTTTCTTTATTTGGTGAAAAGCACAACACTGTTTTTATTGTATCCACAAAAAAAAAAAAAAGAAACTTAACCGGATCTAATGATGTATAACACTTATATGTAAGATCAAAATCAACCAAGTATTTTGAGTCTCTTTTGCACTGATAAGAAAAAAAGCGAGCAGATCACGCCGGCGTGATTGCCGACCCCAGAGGGTTAAAGAAAGAAGTAACACATCCACAGCCACAGGCGCAGCCGCCCCCGGGCCGTGCACCCCTCGTCCTCCTCTGTCCCAGAGCCGGATGACAGTGCGCGCCGTCCCCGGACCGTGCCGCTCTCATCCTCCTCTGTCGCCAGCCCCCTGGCAGAGCAGACCCCCGTGGAACGTTCGTCCTTCCCTGGTATCCTCTGTCAGGGCGCGGTTAATGACTATGCCCCCGCACCGGGCCGCTATGCCGTCCACGTCTGGGCCAGTCATTCCGCCTCGCTGCACCACCGATGGGAAGTCTGTGGTTCGTATGACCCCGCTGGTACAGTCGTTGGGAGCCTGGCTAGAGCTTCCCAACCTGTCCCGCTGGGTCGCTCGGACGATCAGGCTCGGCTACGCGATTCAGTTCACGCGGTCTCCTCCCCGCTTCAGGGGAGTCCGCTCCACTTTGGTCGGTGGCAATGCCCCTATCATGAGAGCAGAGGTTGCTACCCTACTGGTGAAGGGTCCGATCGAGACAAAATGAGGTCCGGCTTCTACAGCCCCTACTTCATTGTCCCGAAGAAAACCGGTGGGTTACGGCCAATCCTGGACCTGCGCGTGCTGAACCGCTCCCTTCACAGGATGCCGTATAAGATGCTCACCGCCAAACGCATTTTCGAATGTGTGCGGCCCCAGGATTGGTTTGCAGCGATCGACCTGAAGGACGCCTACTTCCACGCCTACTCTCCATTCTCCCTCAACACAGACCGTTCCTACGGTTTGCTTTCGAGGGGCAGGCATACCAGTACGCGGTTCTCCCTTTCAGTCTAGCCCTGAAGACGCTCCTCGCGTCTTCACGAAGGTCGTCGAGGCAGCCCTTGTTCCCCTTCAAGAACACGGCGTTCGCATCCTAAACTATCTCGACGACGGGCTGATCCTAGCTCACTCTCGAGACCAGGTTTGCGAACACAGGGACCTAGTGCTCCGGCACTTAGCCCATCTGGACCTTCGGGTCAACTGGGAGAAGAGCAAACTTTCCCCCGTGCAGATGATCTCTTTTCTCGGTATGGACATCGACTCGATCGTCATGTCCGCGCAGCTTACAAGCGAGCGCGCGCAGTCAAGGCTGACTTGCCTGAGGCAGTTCGAGGGCAAGAGTGCGGTTCCACTGAAACTTTTTCAGAGGCTCCTGGGGCATATGGCATCTGCAGCCGCAGCAACACCGCTCGGATTGCTTCATATGAGACCGCTTCAGCTTTGGCTTCGCGACCGAGTCCCGATGTGGGCATGGCAACACGGCACCCTCCGAGTACCAGTTAGTCCGACCTGCCGTCAGACCTTCACCCCGTGGTCAGTTTTCTACGGGCCGGAGTGCCCCTGGGAATGAGCTTCCCGGCATGTTGTTGTAACGACAGATGCCTCTGCCACGGGCTGGGGCGCCATGTGCAATGGACGTGCTGCCGCGGACTCCAGGACAGGAACCCACCGCCTATGGCACGTCAATTGCCTCGAGTTGCTGGCTGTACGTCTTGCTCTGCGCCGCTTCCTGGCCATGATCAAGAATCAATACGTACTAGTCAGATCAGACAATACCTCCACTGTAGCGTACATCAACCGTCAAGGTGGTCTACGCTCCCACTGTATGTCGCAACTCGCCCGCCATCTCCTCATATGGAGTCAGAAGCATCTGAGGTCGCTTCGTGCCATTTATATCCCCGGAGCCCTGAACTGTGCAGCCGACGAGCTCTCATGGCTTCAGCCCCTCCCGGGAGATTGGCGACTCCATCCCCAGTCGGTTCAGCTGATTTGGGACCAGTTCGGGGACGCACAGATAGATCTGTTTGCCTCTCACGACTCGACCCATTGCGCCCAGTATTATTCCCTGACCGAGGGCATGCTTGGCACGGATGCTCTGGCGCACAGCTGGCCGCGGGGCTGCAAATATGCGTTTCCCCCAGTGAGCCTTCTTGCACAAGTCCTATGCAAGGTCAGGGAGGACGAGGAGCAGGTCATTCTGGTCGCGCCGTACTGGCCCACCCGGACCTGGTTCTCCGAACTTGTACTCCTCGCGACAGCACCTCCTTGGCCGATTCCCCTGAGGAAGGACCTCCTTTCTCAGGGACAGGGCACCCTAGGCAGGTTTGAGTACCCTACCACCTGCGGTGGTGGCTACCATCACTTCCGCTAGAGCGTTGTCCACTAGACACGTCCATGCGTTGAAGTGGAACCTCTTCGTCAACTGGTGCTCTTCTCACCGAGAAGACCCCCGGAGATGTTCGATCAGTGTCGTGCTTTCCTTCCTTCAAGATGGGTTGGTGTTACGGCCTGAGCCTTCTGCTAATGTATGTGTCCTTCTATGACTGATCTGATTCTCTTCTCTTGTACTAGGCTCCGCCTCTGCACACCTGCAGCCTGTTAGTAATGTTCTGGGCTGGAGATATAATGAGAGAGCAGAAGGACGGGAGTCACGCACGCACCACCGGCACCACACGAGTGTCAAACACGGTGTCAGTCACACACAAGGAACAGAGAAAAGGTCACAGTCAGGGAGAAACGGAGAACCAAAGGCGTGGATGAACGGAGGTGGAACACTGGTGTCCCGTTCCCATAGCGGCGTGATTGTTCCCATCACTACTTCAGCTCTGTTAAGAGTTTGACGTGCACTGGAGGAGAAGGGCGTGAGTGGATGAATGAGAGAGCCCTGTGCGCGTTATTTCCGCCAGCCGCTGCTAAGCTGTGCTTTGATGTTGTTTGTCTGAATGTTTTGTGGGTTTATGTGGGTTAATGTCTGTTAATCAGTATCTGTTGCCGTCTGACACGTGAGTTATGTATTACTAATAGGTTGTTAAACTGGTACACTTGGCATTGCGTGTCTTTATGTTACCTACCCCCTTCCCTAACGAGCACTTTAAAAGCGGGGTTCGTAACAGTTGGAGCGAAGGCTGTCTCCCTCCACCCTCAAAGTCTATGTTGCCGCTATTGCCGCACAACATGACCCAGTCGAAGGTAAGTCAGTGGGGAAGCACGACCCGATAGTCAGGTTCCTGAGAGGAGCGAGGAGACTGAATCCTCCTCGCCCTCCTCTCGTTCCCTCTTGGGACCTCGCAGTGGTTCTAACTGCCCTGCGCAGTGCTCCCTTTGAGCCTTTGCAATCAGTGGATCTTAAGTTCCTGTCGATGAAGGCAGCGCTCCTGGTTGCATTGGCCTCCATCAAGAGGGTAGGGAACCTGCACGCATTCTCCATTGACGAAGCGTGCCTGGAATTCGGGCCGGCCTACTCTCACGTGATCCTGAGACCCCGGCTTGGATATGTGCCCAAGGTTCCTACCACTCCCTTCCGGGACCAGGTGGTGAACCTGCAAGCGCTGCCCTTGGAGGAGGCAGACCCAGCCTTGGCACTGCTCTGTCCAGTACGTGCTCTCCTCGCCTATGTAGACAGAACGCAGTGTTTTAGGACCTCAGACCAGCTCTTTGTCTGTTATGGTGGGAAGCTGAAGGGAAAGGCTCTCTCCAAGCAAAGGCTGTCTCACTGGACAGTGGACGTCATTGCTTTGGCATACCAGCAGCAAGGTCGACCGTGCCCCCTTGGTGTGACTGCCCACTCCACCCGGAGTGTGGCGTCCTCTTGGGCTCTAGCGCATTGCGCCTCGCTAACAGACATCTGCAGAGCTGCAGGTTGGGCGACACCCAACACATTCGCCAGATTCTACAATCTCCGAGTCTAGCCAGTGTCCTCTCGTGTACTCGTTTCAACTAGCTAGTACCGGACCCGCTCAGGTGTCTTCGCTTGCTCGCCATTCCACTTCACGGACTGGATACGTGCGATATTCTCCTCAGGTGAGCTTCTCCGAAAGCCCTGAGTTCCTCCAGCACTCCTGACGTCGGCGCCAGTGTCTATTGCCTGTGCGTCGGCTAGGTGCCTCCCGTGTGCATGGTACCTCCTCTGAGCTACCCCCACATGTGTATTTCCACTGTAAGCCTCTCTGAGCGTGTGTCTTTCCCTTGGCAAGCCACCTTGCCACCCCTGGGGTTGAAATATTCCACCTGCGGCTGGACACCCCAGTGTTCTCCATATGCATCCCTCTGGGTCATATGTGCATTCTCTAAGTCCCCCCTTCTGGGTTGGCAGTAATTGCATATTCCCTAAGCTATGGGATATGCTCCCCAGTGTACCTTGGTATTCCTGTGCTAAATAGGAGTCCTTTGTCCGTGCCAGTCTCACGGCAGGGATCTCAGATTTACGCAGGGCACTGGAAGACAGCCGAGAAGGTGGCGTGATTAGACTGGTATCCCCATTCGTCGTCATCCGACGGAACTCGGAGTGACAACGAAAGGCAACATCTCGGTTACGGATGTAACCCTCGTTCCCTGAGTACATCCGTAACCGAGACGTTTTTCTTATTAAATTGGATAACATTACCCAAATCGTTCACCTACATGTTATAAAATATATTTTCATGTCTGGGGAAGGTTTAAACTCTACATTCCAATACTGAAATCACAAAGATTGCACAAAAATGGGAAGGTGTATTCTATACTAAATATTTGACATAGGCCTAAGTGAAAAAAATACACACATTTACTTATATTTATGGCTATTCCATAGACTTCTATGGTTTTTATATACAGCTTACAAATAATATAACCAACCCTAAACCTTGCATTTTTATTAATGTAGTGGATCAGTAGTGCACTGTGCACTTAAATATTTTTCCCCATATCTGATTTTCAATACCAAAGACAAAGGAACAGTAATTTATTAATTTGCAACAATTATTTTTAGACTCATAAGCCATGTTCAGAACTTTATTTTAAAATAGCGATGCATATGAAAAAAAATCATGAAATATTGGTAGAAATCTCAGATGTTCCTAAAAGCAATTTTTTTGAGATATCAACCTAAAATTTGGAACACAATGTAAGAGTACACAGAGAACATGTACTCAAATGCGGGAGTTTATTCATTAAACGTTAAACACATATTCAGAATTCACACGTCACGCGTTTCATCATAAATCAGACACATGAATAAATTGGAAGAGCACAAAGTGCATGAGCTCGCAGGGTTGTGTAATCTAACAAAAAACGCAAAGTGAAAAACAGAAGAACTGAAACACAACTTCTGAGAAGCTCAGAATGAAAACACAAAAACACAACTCGACTTTCCTGCTCACAAATGAGCAGGAAAGCACATGTAAAGTCTCGGGTAAGTCCTAGGAAATAGTTAAACTAACAGGATATCCACAAATACAGGTAACAAACGTCCAGGAGAGCAACCGCTAAGGCATTATCCAGGAAAAGTAGGTAGGCCTATATCCAATACAGTTGTCAAACAACGCTAAACTGAACAGCCACTGCTTTTATAAACAGTTCTGAGTGTCACTGGAATTAGTTACAGGTGCATGCAATCAGAACTCAGGTGGGGAAGAGAGAGCACGGTGCACAGATGTTCAGATTTATGGCTTTGATTTTATTGCAGTTCTAGAGGAAAACACATTTTGTAAAATATATATTTTATTTAAAATAAAAATAATAAAACATTTTCATAAACACTTTTTTGTTTAAGTTTTCACTTTTCTACAATAATCGTCCAAGTATCTCAAGTCAAGTCAAGTCACCTTCATTTATAAAGCGCTTTTAACAGTATGGATTGTTTCAAAGCAGCTTTACAATTATAATAGAAATTACCGTAACAGATTGTTTAGGCTTTACAACAGCATTAGGATAAAGTTATTGTCCAGCTAAAGTTAGTTTTGATTGATTCACTTCCGTTGCGAAGATCATTGGTTATTAACTTAGGGGCCGCTAACACGACAACGCTCTAACAGAAAAACTCTTAAAGGGTTAGTTCACCCAAAAATGAAAATTAAGTCATTAATTACTCACCCCCATGCTGTACCAACCCCGTAAGGCCTTCGTTCGTCTTCGGAACACAAATTAAGATATTTATGATTAAATCTGAGAGGTGGATGACTGCTACATAGGCTGCCTAAGGGAATGAAACTTGACAGCCCAGAAAGTCATTAAAGAAAATGTTTAAATATTCCATGTCGCAACAGTGGCTCAACTATAAGTTTATCAAGCGACGAGAATACTTTTTGTGGTTACAAACGAGACTTCAAGAGATTTCCAAGCGCACGCGCGAGAACTTAACTGAAGTAGTTGAAGGAGATCGCAATTCTCGCGCATGCGTCGTGGAAATCTCTTGAAGTCTCGTTTCAGGCCTACAAGGAAGAAAAGGAATAGTCGAATAAAGTCGTTATTTTTGTTTGTTTTTTTCGCACAAAAAGTATTCTCGTCGCTTGATAAACTTATCCACTGTTGCGACATGGAATATTTAAACATTTTCTTTAATGACTTTCTGGGCCGTCAAGTTTCATTCCCTTAGGCAGCCTATGTAGCAGTCATCCACCTCTCAGATTTAATCATAACTATCTTCATTTGTGTTCCGAAGACGAACGAAGGCCTTACGGGGTTGGTACAGCATGGGGGTGAGTAATTAATGACTTAATTTTCATTTTTGGGTGAACTAACCCTTTAACGCGCTCCGGTCGCCCATCTGCACAAAACAGAACCTGGTGTCTTGAGAACGCACTCCCTGAAATAGGTTTGAAGGTGCAAACAATGACCCGTTAAAAATCTCCTTTAAAAAGAGACTTGAGTCTGTGCTCCAAAGTATTCAACATTTTAAAGTGGAAATACAAAGTTCTGGCGTGAAACTCTAGATGTTGCATGCTAATAGGTCCTTTTACTCACCTGTTGATAATCATATTGTTATCTATACGGCACAGCCGATTGGTTTCTGCCGTATCAGTAGCCAGTGAGCTCACTGCTCAACCTTCAAATACTTGGGTAGCATTTGCGCTCTTTCAGAAACCCCCCACCTTCCCCAGCTCCACCTGTTTAGATCTGCTACGGGTAATTCATGTATGCTATATTGTACAGCAGCAGCATGTCTCACTTGCTCTACCACAGCAGCAGCAATAAAAGCAGCAGCAGCGTAGCAGATCTATTCCGCCAAGACCAAACATACAACATTGTCATATCCATTACCATGCCAATCACTCCGACAGTTGTCATAACAGAAATGTAATTTTGAGGTAAATGCCCCCAAAAATGGGAATGACAGTTTGCAGATAATATAATATTAAAGAAACAAAAGACCACATAAGTGTACTTAAAAAAAGAGAGTACACTTTTATTACTGTTTTTTAACATACTTAAAGGTATTGTAGGTATGAATTTTATAAAAACTTTTTTCCAAATTTGTTTAAACTTTCTGTATATATCAATGCATAATTAAAATGTAAGTACTATGATAAAAAGAGTATAAAAATTGAGTGACTCTAGACCGTTTAATCTGCACTAAACACAGCTCATTATTTCCATTCGGGACGAAACAAAGGATTGGCTTAGGCGACTGTCACTCTCTCGCAACCATGGCAACCACCCTTTTGCCACACAGGACCTGCCCACTTGCGCGCGCATCCGTTTGATTTGAGGAATTCAAGAGGCACGGAACCTAGGAATAGCAAAACAATGGCAGAAAAAGACCAATCAAAATTCACATATGCAGTTCGCGAAGGCAAATCAGGCAAAAAAAGGAAGACAGTAACGTTACTAGAAAAGGTAATGAACAAAAAGTCTTTGGATAAACAACAAAATAAAACGCATGCCAATATCGGCGTGGCTTTCCAGCGATGGCGAGAACTGAGAGACCTCAAGGGGCTGAAAAGTGACGCCTGGATGGCTATATTTCAGCTGGACAGGTAAATCTTTCTTTTTGTATTTTGATCATACATATTTTTTTTCTTTATGTTTTCATGAAGCATGTGTCATTAGCACACGTAGCTGCCTAATATAGCTAACATAACATTACTTAGCGAGCCGTAGTAGAGATGATAAATAATATATATGCCTAGCTCAAGATGATAGCTATAGTGTTGAATTGTGCATAATTTTGCTTTAGATAACTAAATACATGTTTAACAGATAGTAGGCCGATCCGCATCCAGGAACTTTTCTTAGAATTATATTTACCCTCTGTCTAACTCTTTTACCATGTTCACCTGGAAGTTTACCTGCACGTTTTTTTCGCCTTTGTTTTGTTTTTAAACAAAAAATCCCTCGACCCCGGATCTGTCCTCGAGCTGACGATGCGGTACTTGTCTCTGGAGTGTAGTCCTCATCAGAGTCAACAATGCTTTCATGGAAACTCTTACATGCAGAACACCATATATGTTATGAATGTTACACGAAATTCATCTTCATCACAGTGTAAATGATGGCAATGGAAAAACGTGTATCATGCAACCTGTTTTTAGCTTTGCCTTATAGATAACTAGCTCGTTAGCGAATCAATAAATATATATTTTAAACTTTACCAATATGCTACTTGATTGTTTATCTTCATAATGATAAAGTTCGATTTTTTTTATTACATGTGATTCTGACATGATGTCACTACATGCACTGCGCTCCTTCCTCTCCGCTCGTCTCAGGTAAATAATGCGTCTTCAGCTCAGCGGTCGGAGTCGCGCGTTCATGTGTTTTGGAGGCGTGGCTTTGGAAGGAGCCCAGAAGGGAGGGGGTGGAGTGAATGGAAATAATGAGCTGTCTTTAAAACAGTCGTGAGAGGTCTACAGACACTCGATTTCTTTTTCAGAGTACTTACATTTTAATTATGCATTGATATATACAGAAAGTTTAAACAAATTTGGAAAAAAGTTTTTTTTATACAATTCCTACCTACAATACCTTTAAGTACACTTTTAAAAAGTGCACTTTGTAATAATGTCAAACTGCATGTCATTTCATTACAGTTTAAGTTTATATTAAATGTAATCATTTAAACTTAAGAGTGTCACAAAAGTAGGACCTAAGTACATCTTTATATGTTATTTTACTTCTATTGTTTTTGAAATATGCTTACAGTATACTGTTGAATGTACTGACAAGCATTTTAACACTAAAGTTAAAATTATAATCAAGTACTTAACATGTGCTTTAATATATTAGTCAACACATCAAAATAAGTGTACTTCTTTAACACTAGAACAACCGGAATTCTATAACTATAATGGCCATAGCAGTCATTCTGACCGCTCATACATTATTTGCATATAATTTCAATAAGCTATATCAAATCTAAGAATAAATTGATCTGTAATGTTAGGATAGGTTATAGTAAACATCAGAACACTTCATTTTAATTCTAATGTATGTGAAAATATATTAGTTAATCGACAACCACAGAACACCTATTGTAATTACAGATACAAAGTCGAAATTGATACATTTTCTATTATTTTCTTTGTAAAATGAAAACAAATGTATTCATCCTTGGATATTAGAATACAATAACTTACAAAAACATCGCCAATATGTATTTCAATGCATAGGTAAAACCTTTATAGGCACCTATGAAATGCATATGCCCCAAACTGGCCAAAAGAGTCATTCTGACCGTCACAGGAAAATAATATGAAAATATGATAAACTATGAGAAAATGACTTGATTTAGTGACTAATATTTCTTTTAGTGACCAAAGATATCATGCAGTATAACAGTCCACACTGTGTTTCATGCTGCTCTGCTATAGGTGGATTTAGTGGGGCAGCTTCATCCAGTGCCGGGCTGAGTGCTCTTGTGGTTGGCACAGCTGATGATACAGGATTTTGCACTGTCGCCAAGAAATTATAGCCTAATTAGTTTGTTTTATTTCATTAAATATCTGTTTTATCAGGGCTAATATTAGCATATATTAGCCTATGTATGGGCTAAAAAACTCACAAAAAAATGCATACGGTCAGTATGACTGTTTTGGTCATTCAAGGTTGAAATACTCAAAACTCTTTTGTGTCTTGTAATTTTAATAAAATAGCAATGATAGAATAAAATATATACACATTTAGGAAAAGTCAGGGTCCTATAGTTACATGGGTTGTATTTCAACAAAGTTATTACATTGCAAAATTTTAAAACAGTCGAAATGACTGCCTAGTGTTAAAGCATGACAAAATATGATTAAAACATAAGGATTTAAAATATAAATTAAAGTAAAACTTAGTTAAGTGTCAAAAAACAATAAATTCAGTTCGATCTTAAGTATTTTTAAAAAAAGAATATTATTTTCTATAATCTTTTCAAAAGTATGGTAAAGTTTTCCATTCTGAGTAATTTTTGTATGAGCCAATTTCTATGATATCTTAATATTTTTAACAAGGTTAAATCTTACAAATCATTACAAGTTTGGCATGAGACTATGATCGGTATGTTTTATTTTAGATATACATTGCAAAGGCACATGGATGCCAGAAGAAGTGAAATGTGCAAAGCTGGCTTTGTGAATGATGATTTTATAACAGGAAGCAAATAAGCCTTGTGTGATCATCATACACATGAGCAGCATCCAGGTCTATTAAGCCCTTATACAAACTTGCAAGTCATGAAAGGATTATGAGGGGGAGGGATGCCATCACTAAGTTTCATTGTTCACTGATCAAATGAGCACAAATAAGTCAAGGCAAATTTAAAAATGTTGCTCATGAATAAGAAATTTTAAAAATCCCTTTAATTTACCACAATCTCTGCTTTGAAAGTTAAGAATACATTTCTTGCTGAAGAGAATTCAGCTTTATGACAAGTCTAAAAATGTAATTATTTATGACAAGCTGACTGTAGCTCTGCATTGGTTGTCAAAAAATTTAATTTTGTCATCTTTTCACACTTAATGATGTAAAGACCCTGTCCATCTGAATTACCCTTACAAAAACACATATTTAATTAATCCCTGCAATGTGTGGAGCGGCAGAGAACAGTGACCAAATGTATTTCAACCTCACAGCCGGACTGGGCCATGTGACGGGCTGTGTCCGAGCAGGAAAAAGTGACACAGATGAAGGCGATAGCATTTGACACCTGGAAAAAAAATGTTCCTGCTCATCTTCCAGCTGTGATTTGAACGGAGAGGTATGCACCACACCATAAGAGAAACAAATGACAGGGGGGGAAAAAACATCTCTCGTGTGTAGGCATATCCGAACTCAAAACTTCTCTCCAGGGGATGATGTCTATACCCGTAGAGGACTTGCAGATTGAACCAATGTCTGCCATTTTGACACAATTACAAGACATGATGGCTAGACCTGCCTCTACATGCTCTGTATAGATTTAAAACTAGTGAAAATAGTGAAAGTAGCTATTCAGTCCATTGTTTTCCATTCTTTGTCACTACATGGCTTTGGTTCTGTATGACTATTAAAAAATGGACACCGAACATGCCAACTTTATAATCTGAAGTGCCTGATTTAACATGATTGATTCTCTTTATGTGAGCTGTCTTCAAAGAACGCTGAAGCAATAATAATATCGCACTACAAGACCAACCTTCAGTCTTTATGTTGCTTCTGCCTCTCCTGAGTTTAGTAAAAGAAGTATGGCTACATCAAGCAATATTCCTCTTTGATTTATGTGTCAATCACTACCGATGCAGGGTACCATTCTCACTTTTCATGAAAGTAACAGACACGCTTTTACCTTCTCCAAATTCTCGGAGACGTTGATACACTAAGGAGAGGATGAGCGGGATCACAAAAAAATAGCTGAGACGTTTTGATCATTTTTATGTCTGCGTGTTCGTGGATAAAGACACGTCTGTGCTGCCAAGTGTCCCAGGCAATCCCGGCTTCATTGAGTCCTGCTCTGCAATGTTCTAAATCACTACTCTTTTATTCTTCTCTACCATAATAGCACCGCTATAAAGAGCAGCAGAGGAGAAGGAATCAATAAAATCATGCATCTAATAAGGGGAGGCAGGATTAAAAATGGTTCCTCCAAAGCCTTCAGGGGAAAATCGAGGTGAGATTTAAGTCTTTTGACAGGTACATCAGGGACTTGCTCTCCCATCCCTGCCAGAGTGGACGGGCGGTGGGCCCGAGACTTGTTTATGGCAGGTTGGGATTAGGAAGGTCGGATCTACACTGCCATTTCTCAAGGCCTCAAAAGCCCAGTAGGCTAATTAAACAGTAACAGGCGAGACATGGGTCTCTCTTGTGCTCACCTTCTGGCTTTGCTCTCTTCAATTCCAGCAGTTTAATTTTTCTAGAAAGGGGGCAACCCTGTCGGAGTACTGGGCAAGCTTCCAGCTCTGTGGTGGGATGTTGGAGGGGTAGTGACGCGATGGAGGAAGACCGAGCATTGGAATGAGGAGAGGGTTGGCCACAGGAAAGGGCAGGTCAAACCCTCCACACCCCAGCTGACAGCTAGAGTCAGACCTTCCTGCTCCATGAGGCTGAAGGTACAGAAAAGGAGGGGGAGGCAGGGATATCGACAAGGAAGAAGCAATGTGACTCGCATTGTGATTCCTGTGCCAGTGTTGCAATCCACCGTCATGGGGCTGGAAGGGCAGGCGGCTCGCGTCCAAGGGCTCCCCGTGGAACCTGTGTTAGATCGGCGAGGCCTGATGTTGTTGACCTAGCCCCAGGGTGCATGTGTCACAGCCAAGGCCATCAAGGCAGTTCCCGTCATCGCATTTGCACTTCAAAAAACATTTGGCTTGCACAGCCTTGGAGCAAGGGAGTCTCAGAGGTCCTTGTGATAGTGGATTCACCAGCTTACAGGAAACCTCCTGAATTAAACAGAACGAATGGCAGCTGTTGGATACGACCAACTTCATCTCTTAAAGACCTTGCACTGCTAATCTTCTTCATAATACCCATGCCTCTCGATCAGTTACTGTCTCACAAATAAAAATGAATCTCATCGCTGAGAAAAGGTTTAGTTTAAGTTTAAAAAGATTCACATATTTGAGGGTAGTAGGATTATACTCCCAAATTAAAGATGTAACAGGCTCTAGCAGTGTTGCAAAAACGTTCCTGTAGTCACCACACACTGTACCAGTACTACATGAATACAGGTCACCGTTTTAATTATAATTTGTATGTTTTCAATTCATTTAAACTAAGAACTGGGTGTAAAAATTCAACTTAAATATATGCACTCACAAAAATTATTATGCTCGCACTTAAATATATAAATATAATATAATAATTTGTATAATAATATACAAATAAGGGTCAATTGCACATAAGAGTGTCCACAAAAAAAATATATTTTAAAAATCTGGTTTTAAAACTCACTTATTAGAAATTTACTTTTTGTATTCATGTTCTTCTCATATGGTTTAAAAAAAAAAAAAAAACTTGGTACCAATTTACATTAAAGTCACCCTTTTTATTCATGCAGTTATAACAGGTGTGTATATATATATATATATATATATATATATATATATATATATATATATATATATATATATATATATATATATATATATATACACTCTTATAAATACAGCTGGCGCCCATGTGACACCATGTGATAAATACACCCATGTGACACTCTTATAAATATATATATATTTATATACCTCGGAGTACTGGCACATATTTTTTCCCACTTTGAGCACTAGTGATAGCTTTGAGCACTGGTTATAGCTTATAAACGACTTATAATGCATTTGTAAATAAGTTATTAGTGTTTAATAAACACCTTTATAAAACTTACACAAAGAGTACTTTAATGTAACGTGTTACCAAAAACTTGTAGACATTTAAACATATATATATATATTTTTCAATTTAATGACTACATATTACATTTCTTTATATCTTGAATACATTAGTGTATATGAAAACATTTAAATTTTTGGAGCGTTGCACCATATTTTACAACCTGAACTAACATTGTTTCATCACAAAAAGTGTAAAATTACCTGATATTTTAAGAGACTTATTGAACTTAACAAGATCTTTGTGATACCTGTATTCTTTTAAATGTTGGTCATACCACATGACTTTGATTTACAGTAACAGACAAACATATTAATACAAATACTAATAAGCATCAGAATAATTTTAAGAAATAATAATAAAACAATAATAAACATTATGCTTAACTATTTAATATACTGTAGTATTATTATACTGTACTTAGTATAAGAAATACAAATGTACTGTAAATATTTCAGTGGAATCCAAATTTTCTAACCTTTAAAACTGTGTAGGTCATAGCACAGACAATACTTTCTCTAAGTTAAAACTTTCCAAGAATATATTAATGCATTTAAATAGATGATAGAGGATTTAAGCGAACCGCCAGTGACATTTACTATGAAATAGTCATAAATGCATTAACGGGAGTGTGGAAGAATTGATGACCTCATAATAAGCTGAGGAGCGGTGTACCTAAACATCCATATTTGTTCTGAACTTGCTCTCATCAAGCCAGCTGTATCTATTTTTAATAAAGGATATCTACCATTGCAACATTGGATACACCATAGTGGGTTTAATTGAAATTAGGCTTTACATACCCATGTGTTTTACTGAGCAGGATGGCCATATAGCTGTCAGACGTATGGATATGAAAATACAAGCAAAGCTCCAATTTACATAGGTGGGCAAATGTTATATACAGTCAGGCTTGAACCTGTCAGAGCTTGACATATCTGCTGTTCAGTTGCTCATGTCACCCAGCTGAATTAAGCTTGTAAATTGAGGTTTTAACAACACTAAGTGATTCTAAGCCTTCATGATAGAGGTTTTCGAAATGAAACCTTCAGCCACAGTGACCTTGACTCAGGGTCAGCAGCAAAATCTTGGTGCGCCTCAATAAAATGTCCCCTATCAATTATTTAACCTGCCAATTGTTTCCCCCGACAAACATGTCCTCCCCAGAAAAGTAAATTAT
This sequence comes from Tiaroga cobitis, assembly GCA_030578255.1. NCBI lineage: Eukaryota > Metazoa > Chordata > Actinopteri > Cypriniformes > Leuciscidae > Tiaroga > Tiaroga cobitis. Next base: position 24,952,264 of record CM060596.1, on the reverse strand, counting down.
CAGCAGGCACAGTCACCGGGGGAAAGCCTGTCTGGCTGTTGTCAGCTCAGGCTGAGAGAGATTTGAGCTGTTTGCTGTTGGCTTGCTAAAGCTCTCTTTTCTCTCAGGTGTGATGGCTGAGATGTTTTTTTTTTTTTTTTTTTTTTTTGCTCTTCTGGCCTGTAGGGACTTTTCACAAGCAAAAACAATACCCTGGGCACAGAAGGCCCCCTAGTGAGATTCCTGATATACTTTAGCTGCACCAAGCTAAATTTTTTTTATCAAAAATAGAGACTAATAAGTAGTTAACAAAGTACATGCTATAGCATTTAAGTTTTATAAAAATGTCATGTGGTCTAACCATTAAATAAAAATAAAAAAAATAAATAAAATTATTATATTTTTTAAAATAATTATATTATTTACGGTTAACTACTGTAATATGCACTGCATTGTGGGTATTGTGTGTGAAATTTACAGTAACTTACTGTAAATGGTCATTTGCAGTACTTTACTGTTTACGCAAAAGCAGTAGTGCTACTGTAAATGAAAAAAGACAGATTTCTTGAAGTGTGTAGGCTTCTGTTGACAAGGATATATATGAATCTCTCTGCAGTATATATGAATCGGCATATATGCCAAGCACTATACAGGAATTTTTTTAATAATAATACAATAAATAAACATAATGTCACATGCCTGTCCTGTCTTGTGTTGCACATGGGTGTTTGTTATGTTGTGCCATGTGCTGTTGTCATTGTTTGATCCCTCCCCCTCGTTACCTGATTAGTGTTTGAGTTCTTCCACCTGTTCCCTCTTGATTTGTTCCCTATTTAAGTCTCTTCTTGTTTGCTGTCTTTGTCGGATCTTTGTCTTATGTTACCCCTGTTCCTGGTGATGGTCTTCATGTTCTTGTTCAGTTCAGTTCAGTTCAGTTCAGTTCAGTTCAGTTCAGTTCAGTTCAGTTCAGTTCAGTTCAGTTCAGTTTTATGTTTCATTGTTTATGTTCAGTTCAGTTTTATGTTTCATTGTTTATGTTTTCCCCACTTGTGGGTTTTTGCTTTGTGTTTTGGTTTTCATTTATTAATAAATATCCTTTTACTGCACTTGAGTCCTCATCTTCACTTTTTGTAAAGCGGAACGTGACACATAATTTTTTTTAAAAATAAACACAGCAAACAAACAGGGTAAGCATGGTATGTGTGTGGCAGCCGGAGGTGGAGAATGTTCTTGGGGATGGGGGGCATGGGCCTTTGGCCCCGCTGCGCCTCTTCTTGGTGGCCCATTGTAGTGTGGCATGCGGGGGTCTAACTTATGCCGTGGCCAAAGAGGAATCAGAGACAGCATTTTAATACCATATTAGTAATTGTCTTGTCATTGTTATTATTATTATTATTTGTCCTCTTCCTTATCTTCCAGCAACCCCCCCCCCCCCCCCCCCATTCCTGATGAAAAGTTGCTATTATTGCTATTACTATTACTATTCTTACTATTATTGTATTATTATATAAGACTATATGATCATATCTTCCTCATCCTCCAGTTTTTATTTTTTACTATTATTATCATTATTATTTTTATTGTTATCAATGTTTTTTATTTATTATTATATATTTATACATTTTTATTACATCTGTTGTACATATACGATGTTTCTCTAAGATACTTCCACTCACACACAGTTACACTTGCACATATGCGCACACACACACACACACACACACACACACACACACACGTTGGCTGTTGGTATGCTTTGTTGGTATTTGATTGCATAGTATTTGATTGCATAATAAATAAATAAAAATCAATAAATTAATTATATAAATCAATTTTAAAAAGGGATTTTAAATACAGAAATCTCAGCCCTCTGAAAAGTACAATCATGCATATATATTTATATATAGGCTCCTAAATAGTTTCACCTTTTAATTTGAATTACTGAAATACATGAACTTTGCACGATATTCTAATTTTTCGAGTTTCACCTGTACATACAATGCCTAATCATTGCCTTATAATTCACAGGATGACTGCACTTCTGTTGATTGTGTACATAACTTCTATTAGCCATAGGGCTAAGCATATTGTATTAATGTGTTAGGCCTATTAAAATGTAATATAATAATGTTTTATAGTTTTTCCCCCTGCAGATGAAAATCATGAATCTGCATTCTCATTTATAAGCGATGAACTTTAAAAGTTAAATAAAAAAACACGTAGATGGAAGGATTTAATTTAATCCTATATAAATAAGTCATTTTTATATTTTATATATATTTTTATATTTGTATTTTCAAAAAAAAAAAAAAGTTTAACTCCACAACTGGTTCCCATACATAGACATTAGACCTCACACAATTGTAATTGTTGCTCGCGTGCAAAGCCCGCGCAACAGCCTCGCAGAATGTAAACAGAGGTTTGTCTGTGTCAAGTGCGCGCATAACAGACGTCCCTGAGAGTGGATCGCCGTAGATAGACGCCAGCTTTGAGTTTTTCTGAGGTAAGTACTTTAACTGAACAAATTTCTTTTATAATTTACTTTTACAGCGTAAACTATTATCAATATCAATTAAATATAGCTAAATGTATGAAGAAAGTAATACTATAGGCTATTATTAACAGGACAGTCTAAAGGAACTTAGTTTTCCTCAAAAACTGCCGCTTTCATATCCCATTATGTCTGACTCTTTTCCAGTCGATGGACCCAATCTAGTATTTACACAAACAATGGTTTTCCGTAATTTTCACGGTCAGTTACGGCATATTTTACTCGTCATTTAAATAAATACTGTTAAATGTGTGTGACGTTAGGCTATTTGAAGTAGGCCTAGCGCGCTTTCTCAAAGGCACTCACTCGCGCTCTCGCTCTCGCCAAAGCCCGGTTCTATGTTGGTGCTATGCACCCTCAAACGCAAGCAAGAGCACCCTCAATTCAATTCATACTGTAATAATATATTGGCGAAACAGATTTGCCAAACGCTCCAGTTTATATTTGTGCTTATTTGGGTTCACTCTCTGGAGAACGGAAAATTAACCTATTTACAAGCGTTTTGCAGCGGTGAGCAGCAATGTAGCCAATCACAGACATACCGGCAACGTTAGTTGTTGTAGCCTACTCTTGAACGCAATGGCCAAACAAAGATGTTCAAGTTAGTCAGAATCTACTCACTGTTCATAAAATTATGCAGCCTCGCGAATCCTCTCATTAACAAAGTGTAGACAATGTAAGAGACGTACTGGACCGATACGATAGCCAATTGCATGCTGCAAACTGTTTCTGAAGTGACAGCTAAAGTTACATAGTATCATACATGCTGGATTCACTCTGCACAGGACAGACATGTTTAAAATAGTAACGCTTTTAAAGCAATGTAAAGGCAGACTAATAGATTAATTGCAAAATATTAATTGAACAATATTTTAGAAATTATATGCCGATTATTAGTAAAACCTCTCTCTCTCTCTCTCTCTCTCTCTCTCTCTCTCTCTCTCTCTCTCTCTCTCTCTCTCTCTCTCTCTCTCTCTTGTTTACATAAGGGAAAATTTAAATTTATGTAATTAATGCAAGAATTAATTATAAGCAATAATTAAGCGTCTTATTTGTTATTTTATTATGGCATCTTATTTGTAATTTTCTTATTTCATTTTAATTCATTTAGTACATGTTGTAGGCATGTTATAATATTCTCTTCTCTCTTTTTTTCAGTGTTGATTGTCATCTGATTGTGTAAGTGATCAACCTAGTAGTCATCCTAGATCTGCCAATAATCATTGATGAAAAATAATGTTTCTTCTTTTTCTCTTTTCTCTGTGTCAACAGGAGCTAACTACAGCCCAAAGGCTCTTTTAAGAGCCACAGCACTGAGGGTCTTTGGCTTTGTAAGTATATGTTTTGAGTAACTATCAGATGCATTATGTGATTAACATATTGTAATGCATAACTTGCAGGGCTCTTCGCCTACATTTCTTTTTAGGAGCACTTGTGCTCCTAGTTTAATTTTTTTATTTAACCTTATTAAATGTGTCATATTTTTTATGGCCCGTTTTAACGATCTAAACGTATGATAGGGCCCGCTATGTCAAATTAATAAATTAATATTTATAAATTGAGTTATAATTATACAACACAATCAGGAAGAATAAGTTACCAATCAAATGAAATCAGAATCAACAAAATTAATCTTTGAAATACTTCACAACACTGGAGAAAAGTTGTTTGCAACTTTCCGGTTCACTGAGACTGGCATGAAGTGGCATGAAATGGTAAATGGTAAATGGACTGCATTTATATAGCGCTTTCACAGACCCAATGGCCACCAAAGCGCTTTACATATTTGCCTCATATTCACCCATTCACTCACTCATTCATACACCGACGGCAGTGTCAGCCATACAAGGCGCCATCCAGCTCGTCGGGAACAGTTGGGGTTAGGTGTCTTGCTTATGGACACCTCAACACTTGGTCAGGTGGTACCGGGGATTGAACCACCAACCTTTCGACAACCTACATGAACCACTGAGCCACTGCCGCCTGTGTAAATGAATGCATTTAAATTCATGATAACAATGTTATGAGATTAATGTTTTAAATGGAACGTTTTGATTAAAAAAATATTAAATGATTTAAATAACTGAAATTTTACTTTAAAAATTAAACTTAAACTGCCAGTAGTTGACGGCAAGTTACTGTCTTTGTCACTGAATCATTCATTCAGGCAGTTCATTCAAACGGCGTATTTATTCAGGAACAAAGCAAGCTACTGTCTTTATGAATGGGTCATTGAATCATTGACTCTTTAGATTCGTTTGGAAACGCAGATTCATTCATAAACAAAACACCGCAGTGTTTGCTCTGAGATCCGCAGTGGTTCAGCTGTGATATTGTTACCAAATACTGTTCCTAAATGTAAGTCATTTAATATTAACTTCATGTTTAGTGAATTGTTGTATAAAAATATTTTAACATTTGCAAACTCCCTTTACAATAATTCAAAGGTCTTAAAATGCAACCGAACAGTCACCGCAGAGAAGATTAACATTTTATTTGCACTTGTTGCTTTCTGAAATGTTATGTGTTATGCGTGTTATGACTGCTTAAAGTTACTGATACATTTGAGCGATAAAGAAACATGGGTAAATGAGAAAATAAATGGCAAAATGTGTTTTAATAAGTTATTAAAATTGCAATAAACCATGCAAGAGATCGGAATTTAGCACTCGCATGCTGACAGGCAGCCCTTTGTGCGCACACACTCGAAGAGTGAGCACAGTCTGTCAGCGCTCGAGCACCCATTTCAGTTCTGTGCTTTTACCGATCAAATATACACACTTATTTGTCAAAATGCATGACTTACACACCAATAGAACTACACACCAATAGAAAAGCAAATAATATAACCTTTAAAAGAGAAAGGTGGAGACAAAGGGGGAAAGAATGATAATTATGTGAAAGGATCACAGTTCCGCTATTTTTAATATAGGAACATGTAAAGCGATAGTTGCATAATGTGTACACTTACTTGTTGTCTATTATGTGCATTTGAAAACTCAACAATCTTCTCAAATTTTTTATGAGAATCGTGTAATTCATTTGCCAAAAAGAAGAGAAAGCTTTAAAGAGATTCAACCAGAAATAAAAATTCTGTCATTTACTCACTCTTATGTTGTTTCAAACCTGAATTAATTTCTTTATTCTGTTGAACATAAAATATATTTTGAACACTGTTGGTAACCAAACAGTCCTTTGACTTCCATAGTATGAAAAAAAAAATACTATGGAAGTCAATGGGGACCTGTGCATTTCTTAGAGACAAAACATGTAATATTATCCATTTTACATTGCCGGTGCTACCAAATCTGTTGCTGGTGATACAATCTGTAGAACTTGCTGTGTGAGTGTGTTACGTCCAAGGATGTATTTTAATTTGTTTTCTTTCTTTATTCCCCCTTTCTTCCTGTTTCTCTCTCTTCTTCCCATAAGCAGGAAGGAATTGCTGCCACCTGATCCAATGATAGGTTGTAAATCTGCTGTGATTGGAGGAGAGGAAGCTTTGGGGGCAAAATCAGCACCATTCCTCAGATCAGTTATTTGTTTGTAAACTTTTGTTGTATTGTTCTTTACCATACAAATTTATATTGTTGTTTCTTTGGGATTAGTAGAGAGGTGGGTGCCATTTCCTTTTGATTTAGTTTTCTCTTGTTTTAGCTGAGAACTGTTATTGTATTTTTATTGTACTTGCTTTTTTTGCGTATTGTCATGATCTCTGCTTTTATTTGTGATGCATGAATTTCTCTATAATTTAAAAAAAAAATGCTGCATCACAATAAATAAATTGGATGTAATTGATTGTGACAGTAAATAAAAAAATATGTTGATGTACATGAACTCAAGTCACTTTTTTGGAATTTATTAAATTCAATAGCATTAATGTAAAACATAAAATAGTGTAAAATCAATTAAAATAAGTTGCAGTAAGGGTATTGTACTGTAAAATGAAACTGCGGTAAGGGCATCATACTTTACAATTAAATTGCAGTAAGGGCATCATACTGTAAAATTTAATTGCAGTAAGGAAATCATACTGTAAAATGGAGTCGCAGTAAAGGCATCTTACTGTAAAATGAAATTGCAGTAAGGAAATCATACTGTAAAATGGAATCGCGGTAAGGGCATCATACCGTAAAACACATGTACAGGTAAGCTACTGTAAAGGGTAACTTACAGTAACTTACTGGCAACAGGCTGCCAGTAAGTTACCACAAAAATACGATAAAATGTCTAACAGTGTATTTATAAATTCATAAATATCAGTTATTCATTTACAAAATAATTTAGTTTTTGGGTTGTTACACCACATGACATTTTACTATCTGAGCTAACACGACTTGTCATAAAAACGACAAATTATCAGATTTTTTAAGAGACTTATTGAGCTTGACAAGGATCTACATGGGGCCCTCTATATCACATAATTTCCTGTTTTATGTTAGTAACACCACATGACTTTGCTAATTAGTATTTGAAAAAAAAGTTTGTACACAAATTTTTTTTTTTACATTCATTTTTGAATTACACTTTTGTGTTATTATGATATTGAGACATAAATCTAACATTTTTATTTATTGGCTCCAAATCTGTGTAAATAAATATAAATACAACAATGTATTCTGCTCTAAGACTTCATGTTCCTGTGGAGGCACTGAGGACTAAGAGGTTGTATTGGAATTAATAGCTCATTGCCACAGTGATATAGCTGCTCAGTGAGCTGTGACCACCCTACTGGCGGGAGAGTGTGAGTGTTAGCACCAGGGTGGCTTACCGTCTCTCCGTAATGCTCTTTACTATAGCAGCATACAGCTCAGAGCATTGTCTCCACAAAAACAATAATGCTCCCCAACACTGTGGCCTTTATCTGCAACCACTGCCTATGATATTGCAAACACCAGTTGCATGATTTTGCATGAATGTTCCATTAAACATCTGTATAAGCTAAATAAATTATACTAAACTGCATTGTAGATGCCATGGCACATATTCATGCAACAGTGCACATTAGACTATGTAACAATGTAATTTAAATAGCAAAATCACCATCGCTATGACCATGTATTTTCATGTACTGCTCTCACAGGATACATTCACACAGTCAGTGGGCCTCATTCACTAATAATTTGCATATTTATGTGCACAATTTTTTTTTAAAATATTATTGAATCCAAATTATTGTAAATGAGGAGTGTGTCCCCACTGCTAGCAAATACATGAGCAGCAAATCATGCTCATGTATACAGTGAATAGCTTTCCATACAACCTCACCTCTGTATCCTGCTCACTTGCACTCTCTTGCCCACCCATTTTCACTTTAAAATCATACGCAACATTATCTTCAACTAAAGCAAAGTGTCCCATTCTCAAAATCAAACACAATAAACAGTAGGGTTACTTTATTTTAAGTTGGCCTTTTTACAGTGTAATTAAATAAACTCCAAATTGCACTCCAAATAGATTAAAAAAAAAAAAAAAATTTTGCTTCAGGTGTGTAGAGCCAAAAAAGTAATTGCAAACAAACAAGATAATTGCTGACCACACACTGACTTCAGTCCAGACTGAAAAAAGTCTAGCAATTTTTAGATTTTATTTTATACACTGCATGGTGCAAAAAGTGCAAGGTGCATGTGAATGAAAGGCTAGACAAGGATGAGCTAACTGACACTGAGGAAAGCAATGTGTTGAAATGTCTGAAATCCTGGAACAAAAATTTAGACATGTACTCCTTACTACCATATGGTCATATGGTGATCTGTCTATCACCGTAACCATACAGACACTCTATTGTGTGTTGGGAAAACAGCAGTTTGCTGGTGTTGGTGCTGGTTTCCAGTCACATCATATAACACATTACGGGCTTTGGTTTGCAAAAGCGTCTTAACAGCCACCAGCAACTCCTTGCTCATGTCATCTGCGCATCACAAATCGTAACTTCTGACGCGAACCGCTGCACAGAAGCCAAGAGCCGAGGGGCTCGGGCTGGGCCAGCACTAGACTTAAAAGTAATATAAAACAGGATGCAAAGGGGGGAAGAATTTGCCTTCAAGCCTAACATGGACAGGGGTTCAATGGTATGGAAAAAAAGAAATGGAAGGAGGGACTGAGAGAAAGACAGAGAGAACGAGAAAGAAAAAGAGGAATTCAAGCCATCGCCAGCTTCTCCATCATTTCTTTTAAAAGGTCAGGATTCTTGTAGGTAGAACCGTGGACTAGTGGAGTGTTGCAGATGCGCTGAACAGCAGGGTATTTTCCGCTGCCATGACCAGCTAAGGAGGACTCCTTTAAAACACATCTGCCAGTAAACATTTTGGCCAAACTCCGGGTCATCTCCCCTGTCTGAGTGCAGCTCAGCCAAGCATGAACGTCTACCTGCACAGGGCCATGAACCGCCTGTCACTCACTCTTCCCCCACACGCTGCTCTCCTCCACTAATCGCTTGGCTGATGTGTAGTCTTTAACTCCTGTCCATTGCTATCTTCACAGGTCCAACTGTTCAATCTGACAGTATAGAGCATTTTCCGGTTGCTGTACGGAAATTGATTGACATGAAGGTCTTGAGTGCAGTACCTGTAAACAAGTGCATATTATAATTATATTTTAACAGCCCATCAACATTCATTTGAATCTGATGACAATATATCACTGCACAAAACTCTGGACAAAAAACATTCGACGTGTTAATTTTGGGGTAAAATATACCTTTAAGTCTCAGAGGTGCCTTACTGGTCAAAAGTTTAGGGTCAGGAAATTTATTTATTTTTTTTTCAATAATTTGATCAAAATTGTCAGTAAATACTTTTACACTGTTAGAATTTTTTTTTTTTCTGTTCATCAAAGAATTCTGAAAAGAATGAATCATGATTTCCACAAAAATAAAATTAAGCAGCACAATTATTTTCAACTGTGAAAGTAATAATAAAAAAGTGCTACTTGAGCACAAAATCAGCATATTAAAATCATTAAGTAAGGATCATTCGAGTAAAAGCTGCCGAAATTAAGCTTAGCTATCACAGGAATAAATTACGTTTTAAAATATATTAAAATGAGAATAAATATTTTGAATTGTAATAATATTTCACAATATTACCGTTTTTAATGTATTTTGACCAAAATCAGTATTGGTGTGCATAAAAGACTTTGTGACCCTGCCCACTGAGTTAAAACAGAATACCGGGATTGCATTAAAGGAAAAATGAATACCCCGCAAGCATGTCAGTGTGACATTAATGACAGGGGTTGTTTAGGTGAGTCTATATCACTTGCTTATGATGAAAAGTTTTAATTTCGATCAAATCTGAAGAGTCAAAAGGCAGAATCTCTTCTTAATCAGTCGTGATAAAGAGGTTGTTTTCACAGACTCCGTCTGATTGAGATGGATGGGACAGATGTGCACTTGGTGATGAGTACGCCATCCAAAGATACTAAAACACACAGGGGACTGACATAAACATCTGGAAGGAATTGTCAATGGGATTGATGCCTGAGCCAAAGTAATAAAAAATGAATTTACAGCACCACCATGTAAACAACATACAAACTGACCAAAATCCCCAGCACATGCTCTCAGTTTGATTTGTGATAATGTACTTTTTCCCCTTGTATCAACACCTGTTTGTCTATTAAAATATTACCTTTTAAATGCTACAGTAATTCCAATCTCAAATGATGCTCATTAAAGAATGAAAATATGTCTAAGAAACATCTAGGTTTCTAATGACGCCTGAGAGCCCAATCACCTTCGAATGTAAACAGAACAAGTAAATGGACATTGATGAGTGAGATTTGCTTTGCGAACCACACCCCGAGAAGCAGGTATAAATGGAAGTGTGCTACTCACCCATTCAAGTTTTGCGTTGAGGAGCCAAGACGGTGTCCCGGCCGTTTCAGCTGTGGTACAGCAATTGTGGCGACGGGCCGTAACATCTTCGTTCCCTCCTTCATGGTACGATGGTACATTAGTAACCTAGAAGCTTCCCTATCAGTCAGTCATGTACGACGTTACGTCAGAACGACTGACGAATTGGAATCCCTAAAATGCCGCAATTGCTGCCCCTTCCAGCGCCCCGAGTAAGCCGCCTAATCCCCCTGCAACTTCTGGGGTGGAGAAAAGACAGGACTTGAAGAACTTGATGAAGAAATAGTCAACCACTTTCTGATTATGCTGTTCTCTCATACCCACACAGTTACATTATTTGGATAAAACTGGGAATGTGTGCCTATTCCAAACAGAAAGAGACACTATACGGAGACCACATCCTGCCCATAGGGAGGTAACGTATGGAGTTACACATAAGGACTGACCGTTAGGGCAGTGCTACATATGGAAGGCCTATGTGGTAGATCCAGCCTATCTAGTGTGAAGTGAATACTGAGCAGAGATTGCAGGGAAGCCGCACTGTGGAAGAATACATGTGAAATCACCCATAGGGGCATCAAAACACATGGGCACATAGTTTAGCACAAGGGCTGACCTTCTGGGCATACACACAAGTGCTAGTCTTAGCGTCAGATGCCTCTGCAGCGTCTGGCTGCCGAGGGTGCTGGAGGAACTATATCCAAGGTTCACCAGGTGGGGAACTCACCTGGGAAGCAAGATGAGCGCTTGTATCCTGTCCTTGGAGAAGAGTGGAGTGGAGCTGCAAAGGAGATGCCGAGCGTGTCCCCCTACTCACTAGCTACTCGAAGCCAGTACACGTAAAGACACATGCTCTACACAGAGATTATAAAATCTCGCAAACCTGTTAGGTGTCGTGCAGCCCACAGCTCTACAAATGTCTGCCACCAAGGTACCGTGCGCCAATGCACATGAGCGCGTGAGTGAGCTCTCACCACCAAGATTTTGGCATCCACAATCCAATGGGCCAACCTCTGATAAGAGACAGCCTTTTCCTTCTGCTGGTCTCCATAGCAGAGTGGAGTCTCCATTCTCCCAGGAGCGTGAGCTGTCGTGATAGCTCGTCAGCTGCATGATTGTGCTCGCCTGGACCTCAAATGCATCTGACTACAGAGGAGGATATAGCGGTTGAGTTGCGACATGCGACGGGAGCATAGACCACCCTGATGGTTGATGTATGCAACGGCCACAGTGATATCCGTCCGGAACAGCACATGCTTGCCCTGTAACAGTGATCTGAAGCGGTGCAGAGCAAGCCATAATGCTAGCAACTCGAGGCAATTGATGTGGCACTGCAGTCTCACCATGCCCGTTGCACCTGGCACCTCAGCCGTTGGTGGAGGCATCTGGAGGCACAACAACATGCCCGGACACTTGCTCTAGGGGAACTCCTGCCCATATGGGTGAGGTGCTTGAGCACCAAGTCCCTGTGTTCGCACAACTGCTCTCGCGAGTGGGACAGAATGAGCAAGTCGTCAAGGTAGAGAATGATAACAATGTGCTCCCTCAGAGGAGCAAGGGCCACCTCCGCGACCTTAGTGAAGAAGCGAGGCAACAGGGACAGCCCGGAGGGGAGGACCTTTTACTCACATGCCCGTCCCTCGAACGAAAAGCGTAGGAACGGTCTGTGTCGAGGGAAAATCGAGACATGAAAGTACATGTCCTTCAGTTTGATCACTGCAAACCAATCTTGGGGACGAATGCATTCACAGATGCATCTCTGCGTTGACATCTTGAACGATTCAAGAGCAAAGGTCCAAGATTGACCGTTACCCAACATTTTTCTTGGGTACAATGAAGTAAAACCCTGTCTTCATATCAGCAGGAAGAGCCGGCTCTATTGCGTCCTTCACCAGTAGGACTGCAATCTCCGCACACAGGACAAGAGCATCCTTGTCCACCACTGAGGTGAAACGGACGCCGCTGAACCTGGGGGGACACCAGGAGAACTGAATTCCTGTGGAGACCAACAAGGTGTCTGAAAGTAAAAATAAGCCAGTGAGACAGGCTGGGAAGCGCTATCCAGGCCTACCAGCAGTGGGACAGCATGGTGCAGCAGAGGGGTCCGACCCAGAAGGCACTGTGTCCCAGAGTGGGGACAGAGTGCGCAGTGCAACACTTACCTGGCTCCACGAGTCGGCAGGGGGTGCATGAGACGGCATCACATCCTTGAACCACACACCACTACCTGATGGAGATAGGAGAGGTGGATGAGAGTGGCACGGCACACAGCCATCCGCGCCCCCTTGGGAGCCAGAGAAAGAGGAAGCAACTCTTTTACTGAGAATTTTACTGAGAAGTTGGGAAAAAAATTTTACCCAACAAAAGATTCTCTGCTCTGCCCTTCAACAGGGGAAGAGCAGCTCTGTCCATCTCCAGGTCGCCCGTCTCAGGGATGGTGTTTCAACGACCACCTGGAGGATTTGGCGGCTACTGAGACGGCTGGCGTTGTCTGCTTAGAACATATGAGGAAAAAAAACACCAACACTCACCAACGTCACACCAACACTCTCTAAAGAGCCTCAGGTTTGTTGTACACACTCGAACGACGATTGCAGAGCAGAATTGCAAGAAATGCTCGGCTCCAAATTAAAATCTTGAATGGGTGAGTTCAGCATGCTTCCATTAATACCAACTTTGAGGGGTGTGGTTCGCAATGCAAATCTCACTCGACAATGTCCATTGGCTTGTTTTGTTTACACTCAAAGGTGATTTCTCAGGAGAGATCCCAAGTCGTTCTGACGTAACATCAAACTTGACTGACTGATAGGGAACTAACACATCTACACAAGTGGCTATCAACTGCTCTAGCTTCAGGACAGAGATTTTACATTATACACTGAGTGGAGACCAACAAGGTGTCAAACTTGTTTATCAAAACAAAAATGTCCATAAAATCAAACACTGAAATGTATTAATATTCAGTGTGACCTCATTAGTATTTGTATTTAAAATGCAATTTTCATATGTTTCCAAAAACACTAAAACATATACATTAACATAGTGAAAGTCTCTAAATCGATATCAAAATCATTATCAAATTTTGATATCAAAAACTTTTAAATATCAATATCTACAATACTATACTGTGACTGAAATTATTGTTATTGTACATATGAGAAGTGCAAAGGTTTAGGTTAGGAGTGGAGTGTTGTAGAGCTGCCCACGAGGCAACCGTCTCCGACAAGGTTTTGTAAACATTTTAATGCTCTCTCTGAGGCTGTGAATATGCAAATACTTGCAGATTAATTTTACATGCCATACATCATAACATCCATAATGTACAATTTAGTATAAATCCAAATGTGAACTTGTGTAATCATTACATACAAATAATATTATTATGAACTGCATATGCCAAACAAATTATTCATATGACAGATATGATTAATATCTAATTACTAAGCAGATTATAAAAATCAATTCGTTTTCTAGGTATCTCTTGAATTTTAATAATTTAAAAAACAATTTTGTGAATAATTTAATTCACAAAACAAATTGTGGTCAGAACAAAATGTGTTGCAACTTGTAATGGTGGCTGTTTCACGAGTTCACACTTACAAATGATCAGAGAATAAATAGTTATGCGTATTTGGCGTGCTGTCCGGGGGGAGGGCTCCGAGCTCGGAAATTGGGCCCGAACCCAGAGTACTCCCCCCGTATCTCTGTTAAGGAAGATAACTAGGCAAGTGTGAGGTGATGGGGTGGTGGAGGGATGCTGAAAACTGTTGAGGAATATGGGTGAGTCGACTGAGTATATTTATAGGCTTTACTCTCTGATTGAGTGGACCTGTTAATTACTGATTGCTGACAGCTGACTGGAATGACTTGATTGTTTGATCATTAGAACGTGTTCCTCCCGAACCTTGTTAATAAAACATCAATTCAGTAAAGACAGGGCATTGGATCCAGGTGCAGTTTGAGATTTATTATTGACAAAACAGTCAGAAAGTAAATCCAGGCAGGGCATAACAAGAAACCAGGCAAATAACAAAATAATCCAAACACAGGAAAATCCAGAAACTGAAACGACTCACAAAACATCAGACAAAGAACATGAGAAATACTTGGGTATATTTACACTAAAAGGGAGATTGGCTAACAAGACACACCTGGGAACAATCCTTAACTAATCAACAAGAAAAACTACAAAGGACTACAAAACATGGCACAGAACAGGAAATAACAAAAGTCCACACAAGACAGGAATCATGTCAGGGCTGAAACCGACATGTGTGCAGCCCAAACACTCAAGACAGTCGTGGCCCATATGGTCAACACTACCACCTCCAAGGACTCAGGCGTGGTGGCGGACATCTTGGTTGATGGCTCATGCGTGGCGGCGGCCATCTTGTCTGAAGACACAGGTGTAGAGGCTGCCATCTTGTCCGAAGACACAGGCATAGAGGCGGCCATCTTGTCCGAGGACTCTGGAAGGGCAGCCATGACGGGACAAGACTCTGGAATGGTGGGTACAGTGTGGCTTTCGTGTTCCTCCTCCACAACATCCACAGTAAAAGCGTTTTCTCCTCCCTTGTTGATAAGCCTATCCTGTATCCTATCCTTAACTACACACAATATATTGTAATTGAGCTGTGACCAGTTGAGAAGCACTAATTTAGACTGAATATGTTTTTAAGCAAAAACATTATTTTTTGAGTCCTAAACAGATGGAAGATAATTGTTTAAATATTGCAAATGAGCTGCTAAGTGTTTTAGTGCCATGGCTATAGTGGTACGGCTGAAGCAGACAGAATAGAATGAAGAGTCATCCATTAAACATAAACATCCCCTACAGCCACGAAAAAAGCTTAAATACATGGGATGGCTGGGTCACGGTCTCTGAGAGGAGCAGGGCAGAGAGGGGGGACAGGTTTTCTCAGACTCTTTTAATGTGCTGTAGCTCTACTTAAACATTGTTTTGAGCTCAATGCATCTAGATTAGTGCCACAGGGGAAAGCCTGAGGCTATCTCTATAATGAGCTTTAGAAAATGTCACGTTTTCATTTTTCATTATGGGGCCATTTTAGAGAAAGAGAATAAAGGCGCATCTCAAGGGAGAATGTGGAAACGATTTGCTTCCTCCTGTGTTGAGAAAAACATTTAAGAGATATTTGTTTTCTATCTTTTTCATTTGGTTGGTTGTTTTTTAAAAGGCCCAAATGACCTGAACCACAATACAATACAGCCACTGATCATTTACTATTTATCAATGTACAAAGGAAAATTTGATAGAATTCTAAGGATTAGTTCACCAAAAAATGAAAAATCTGTCATTAATTACTTACTAGCGACGTAAGTGCTTTGTCTGCGCACTGTCAGAAAATTATCGCAGCCTATCTTTGGTCGCAAGACCGTGATAAAGGCCATCTTTGAATGCCTGCACTGTATGACGTAGGACCACCGTTTAGGAGCCACAACCACAGAAATCACCACGATTGGTCATATTTCGTCTGGGACAGAACAAAATCGTATAATGTGTGCCGGGCATAAGACACAATTGACTGTTTACGTGGATACTCGCCAAAACGTACATTTTGACATAATTTTTGGGTCCTTCATTCAACAGAAGGTGCCACGATTATGAAAACCCTCTACAGTCATTCCAGTGGGTAAAAATAATCATCCAGTAGCACTAAATGATATTAGGCCAGTTGCTTTGACTTCCTTAATAATTAAGATTTTTGAAAGATTGCTGAAATAAGAGCTTTTTACAACGGTAGAAGATTCCCTTGACCCTCTTCAGTTTTCTTATAGTGCAGGGTTCATCCACAGGGTCCCCTCGGGGATGTGTCCTTTCTCCACTCCTGTATATTCTATACACTGATGATTGCAGGAGCAGGCATGATAATAGATATATTCTAAAATTTGCAGATGATTCAGCTATTGTCGGCCTCCTCCGTGCTGATGAAAATGACCATGGTTCTGAGGTAGATGATTTTGTTTAGTGGTGTGACTGTTGATTCCTGCAAATAAATGTGTTTAAAACAAAGGACATGTTTGATTTTAGGTAAAATCAAATTTACTTAAAGAGAACAACTATTGAGTTGAGGTTGTGGAATCATATACAGTATAAATGGGATGTGATTGATAACAAATTGAATTTTAATTTCATTGTGGAGACGATTTGTAAAAAGGGCTAGCAAGTCGGTTCTGTCTACTGAGACTGTCCAAGTTTAACGTTGATAGGTTATTCTTCGTTGATAGAGTCATCCTACTGACCTGTTTTATTGCCAGGTAGTTATAAAAGCCCAATCCTCTCTATTCTGAGTTTCAGGTTTTAGCCTCAGGATCTCGGTTAAGATTTCCCTCTGTTAGGAGGTAACATCCATTCATTCCCACTGCTATTTCCCTGTTAAATGTGGTCATGAGGGAAGCAAGGTGTAGCTTTTTATGTTATTTTTAATGTATTGTAAATTGTCTTTTTTTGTATACTAATCTTGATGTAAAACCAATTGTCCTTAAGGGAAAGAGAGAACGAGAGAAAGAAAGAAAGAAAGAAAGAAAGAAAGAAAGAAAGAAAGAAAGAAAGAAAGAAAGAAAGAAAGAAAGAAAGAAAGAAAATAATTCGTCACATACTGCTTTTCTAGGTACTCAAAGCGCTTTACATATGGAAGGGGAAATCTTCACAACCACCACCAATGTGCAGCATCCACCTAGATGATGTGACGGCAGCCATATTGCGCCAGAACGTTCACCACACACCAGCTTCTTGTTGGAGACGAGACCAGCTTATATATGGGGATGGTTAGGAGGCAATGATGGACAGAGGCCAATGGGCAAATTTGGCCAGGATGCAGGGGTTAAACACCTACTCTTTTTCCGAAGGACATCTGACCACAGAGAGTCAGGACCTCGGTTTAACGTCTCATCAGAAGGACTGTGCTCTTTTGACAGTATAGTGTCCCCATCACTTTACTGGGGCATTAGGACCCACACAGACCACAGGCTGAGCACCCCATACCTGGGATAGGGCACCTGAAATTGCTGCTTGGCTAATTGATGTTTAATTGATGTAATTTCAATTAGGACAAAGAAAGAAAGAAAGAAAGAAAGAAAGAAAGAAAGAAATTTTGTGTAGGCTACTTGTCCATTCATCCCCGAAAAAAAAAACGTGAAAGAGAGCTCAATTCAGTAGCTTATTCAGTAGCTTACTCATGCGCTGACATCTGAGAGGCGGTTTTCTGTGTGCACACAAAACCAGACTGAATTGACTCTTTTGCGCTTTTTTTAACGCTCTTTCAGATTTGTCCAAATGTCTGCTCTGCACTTTCTCCCAGACATTTACATCTACCACACATCAGACTGGATTTCTTCCCAAATCGTCCCTCCCTAACATTTCATCTCATTTTACTTGTTGACGAAAATGTCACTAGATTTTCGTCATAGTTTTTGTCATGCAAAAATGATCAATTCACTGTCATTCAAAAATGTCATTTATTGTCATTGACAAAAATATGATGAAAATTATTCATCAATCAAATTAACACTGCCTAGTCTCAGACTAAAATGCATGTTTGAGTGGTTTTAACTGAGAGCAACTTGCACTGACGTATTTTGAAATATGTCAGTACCATTGATTTGTCTCAAGATGCACACCAGTAATGTTTATTTATTTTTTTCTATGGCATGTTTATAAAAGCTACTTAAATGTCCTAATTGAGCTAAGGTATAATCCTGGCTTAATCTAAGCCCTGTCAGTGAAACCAGGCCTCCATCTGTCAGAGTCATCCATAATGGGTCCTTCATTAGAGCTCATCTTAGTGACATTTCTGCAAATTTTACTTCTGTCCTGGCTCTTGCACACTCTGGCATCCTGGGACCTCTTTATTATGTGTCATTAAATGTTTTAAAGTGTGCATAATTGATCCCCCCCAATAAGTCCTCATTGATTTATTGCCATCTCAACTGCTAAAGGTACTTTAAAAATTCATAATAACTGTATGCCTTCTCACAATCCATTAGCTGCTCCTGGCCCCACAGTCTTTCCATTGATTGACCTTGTGCAGGGATTTTTGTAGAGCGCATCTATCACTTTTACTTCCCTGCTACCCTTCAACAGTGTGGGAAGAGTTATGTTTCAGCATTTTTCCTTGATAGCTCCGCTTTGATTTCTTTCTCTCAGCCTTTTCCTCTGTTTCTCTCTTCCTGCCTGTATCTTTTTCGGTATCCCCCAGTTTCTCTCCTTTCTGTCTTTCTCTTTACTCTCTCTTTCTCTCTAAATTGAAGCCCTTACTCAGAGATGATGAATAAATAAAGCATGTTCCATAAACAGCTTTCCACTATTATTTAAGCTTCCAGGGTCTCTCGCTCTGACAGCCTCCTCTCCCTGCCATCAATTTCAAGTGTGTAAATTTTCTAAAAGGCTCTGAATGTTTAATGATGATTTCAGGGAATGATGGAGTAATAGCTGAATAGTGAAGCTATTAGTTTTAATATTTATATTGAGTGCTTTGAATGATTAATGTGACAGGATGTAGAAACAGAGCTGCGGGACACATGTGCTTCACAACCGAAACGCCACTTGCTGGAAAATATTTGTTTTTGCAGTTGCGGGGACCAAACAGTAGACGGGAAGACTTTAAGTTTATCATTTGGTACTTTCAATTTTAATATCACACAGCAGTTAAATTGAGCCATCGTTTGAAGAGCGTTGCAATTCCTGGCCAATTAAATCAGAATCCGCTAAAATACAGGAAATTTTACTCCGCATATAAACTGCATCAAAATACTTTTAGTACTTCACCTTTTGACTTTTATTATCACACATAAATGTGTTTACTCCGTTATCTCATTTGCAGGTAACAATGTTTCACACTCTCAACTGTTGATTATTGATTTGCGTGCACAATGGATAGAAAATGTAAACCTGCTGCTAACCCCCTGTAGCCCATCAGATTCAAATGTGCACTTACTTTATATTAACAATATATTAATATTTCAGAAAATTATGCCCATAGAAGCGTAATCATATGCGAGTTGCATATTATACACCGCAATTGATTAAAAAATAAATAAATAAAAGATTTGCTTAGCCATGAGCACATCATCAGTGTCCAAAAGTGAATAAAACTTCCCAAATTGCAACCAAGACCAAAAGGTCAAACCCCTGCTGTCATTCTGTTAAATGGCATCCATCCATTACAATAACTATATAACCCTAGTTGATATAATCTAACATAATTCAACACGTCTGCAACCGAACATGCAGCAATACAAACAAGAACAATGTTTTTATCAAAGCTTTTTGAAGCTATTTTGAGAACAGATGCTAAGGGGAAAAGAATGTTGACAAAGGGGGAAAAAATTAGATGAAGGAATGTAACGCACAACATGATGACACAGAGCAAGTTCCATTATTCAGATCCAGCCACTGTGCAGTTTGTCTGTCAGTGCCTTTGGCATGTTAAAGAGCTGGCACAAAGTGCTTTAAGGGCTCAGTTTTCTTCTGCTCAGCAGAGCGCTGGATTTAAAGGCCAGTTGATTCTTGTGGGTATCAGACAGTGTGTTCCTGAGGGGCTTCAGCTCTTTCATGCACATTTAGTGCACTTGACTCAGCGCGCAGAAGCTCTCAGATGGAAAAGCCATGTTTAGAGGACGTCGGTCAGACATTAAAACATTGCGTTCCCATTGTTTTTGGCTACTCTTAAATGCCATCTTACTCTCCTGAGTCTGCCGTGCACTCGTCAGGCCATGTCCATGTGTTCTTGAAGAAACGTCATTTGAAAAGTATTTTCACTCCTCCTATTCTTCCACCTGGGATGGAAGGGGGTGGTTATGGGTAAACATTGCTGGTGGTCAGGCTGTCATGTGTGCTCTAGCCATGGCTGAGCGATTGAGTGAGGGATAGATGGAGACAGTGGGGGTCAGGAGGATCGAGAAAAGCAGTGATTCATCCCATTTCATTTTGTGTGCAGTGGGACGGTCCAGACAGCCAAATGTTCAGTGCACTCTGGCTCTGGAATATTGTGAAGTACACCTCAACAGATACATATGATAGATTTTGTTGGCAGATTTGAAAAGTGAAGGAAGCAGTGCTACGTGAGGTGTCTGTGAACCGAAGTTATGAGCAATGTCTTCCTGGATAGATATGAGTGTTTCCTCAACCTCAGGCACTTTTATTTGTCACGCTGTATAGTTGAAACACTCGCTTCGCTAGTTCAAATTCACAAACATTAGACTATAGCAGGGGTGGGCAAACTACGGCCCGCGGGCCACATACGGCCCGTTAGGCTGTTTAATCCGGCCTGTCGAATATTTAAAAAAATGTCTTAAAAATTGCATTCGGTGGCGAGGGGGGCGTGGTTCAGCGAGGTCTGTAGCGGGAGAGCGATGGTGGAGCCGAGCGGTAAGCGGGCCGTGCTGACAGAGTGGGGATAGAGAGACTGCTGGGAGCTCGTGCACGCTGTCGAGAGAGAAAACGCTGGCCTGCAAGCTGTATTCTGTGGAAAGTGTTGCTGCATTTGTGACCTGAGAAGCTGTATCCAGCGGGAAGAGTACTGTTTTATATGTAATGTATTTTTGAAATATTCTGAATTAATTGTGTGAGCGCGAGTAAGCGCTGTGGGGAGAGAAAGTAACTTAATAAAGTGCACGAGCCCCAGTATTCGCCGACCCTGTGCGTCCTTCCATCACCCATTCACCGAACCAACATCCCTGTCACACATTCATTTTGCCTTTTTCCTGCAATACTTGAATAAAGCAGATCATCATTCATTCAGAGATGTTGTGGCTGTGCTGCGGTGTGTCATGTGACAAGCAATGACGCGTCACCATGGAAACCATTCAGTGACTAAATAACGGTTGCATTGCAAAGCTCACGCTGCAGAGTCAGACCGTTCTTTGTAATTTGTCATATGTAATTTATAATTAATATCCCAGGAAACAGAACGTTGGCACGATTGAATTATTGACATTTCAGCACTCCTTGAACAGACAGCGACTTAAGCGCAACAAGGCTCCTTGTTGCACTTTAATGTTTTTTCCTTTTTTGGAAACTCAGAGAAAAAAAATTTGTAACCAATTGACCTTTCGCCGGCCCCTCCCCCAAAACGGCCATTGTCCAATCACACATCATAGCAACCGTTACTATGTGAGCAGGTCCGTCAAACATTGACTCCAACGAGATGGTGAAGCGGTGCGCCCACGGCGTTTGTAAATCGGACACTAGGTACCCCGAGAGATTGTCTGGAGAAGGAGCTGTGTTCTTTCCGTTTCCAAAGCCGAAAACACAACGAGAGCGGTGCCTACATTGGATCAAACAGTGTGGACGGCCCCACTCCCAGTTAAATGTGTCGAACATGGTTAACTCCCGTGCAGTGTGCGCTTGAGACTGAGACACTGAGATTAGTCAAAGAAACATGGAGAAAGCAGATCAAGAGGATCCACAAAGGAATTACGTTTTCTTAAGGGTTGTTGTTAAAGGGTTAGTTCACCCAAAAATTAATCACCCCCATGCTGTACCAACCCCGTAAGACCTTCGTTCGTCTTCGGAACACAAATGAAGATATTTTTGATTAAATGTGACAGCTGGATCACTCCTCCATAGGCTCCCTAAGGGAATGAATCCTGACGGCCCAGAAAGTCAATGAAGAAAATGTTTAAATATTCCATGTCACAACAGTGGCTCAACTATAAGTTTATCAAGCGACGAGAATACTTTTTGTGCGGAAATAAAACAAAAATAACGACTTTATTCGATTATTCCTTTTCTTCCTTGTAAGCCTGAAACGAGACTTCAAGAGATTTTCACGACGCATGCGCGAGAATTGCGATCTCCTTCAACTACTTCAGTTAAGTTCTCGCGCGTGCGCGTCGTGGAAATCTCTGGTTACCCCCGGCCTGAGAGGGGCGATGGGGTGTGTGGCGAGCAGGATGAGGTCGAGGGCCATGGGAGAATGGAGCGAGGCCGGTGGCGTGATTTGATAATGAGCGCAACGCACTGGTCTCGTATCTCTCACGGAGGAGCGGAAACAAAAAGGAGGAATGGCGACAGGGAAGATTGAGAGAGGGACAGGCCTGATTTTATGTTGTGTTTTGTTTCTGTTTTGTGTGGCCAGCAGTCGTCTGCGAGAGGCTGCTGGCTTATACTTTAATTTTTGTATTTGTTTATTTATTTATTAAAATCTTTAAATGTTCGCCGGTTCCCGCCTCCTTCTTCCCATAACATTTTAACCTTGTTACATGTTTCAACCAGGTCCGGTACCCAAACTGGGTGAGGCGGGGCTTTAGTTATTTGTTGTCCAAAGTCAGAACACCGTACAATCTGACTTCATATTGATGCACGGCAAATAGCGGTAACTTATGTTACGGTGTTCTGCCTTGGGTCTTGCTGATGTTGAGGGGATGTGCGAACGCGGGTATGTGTCGATGACCCCAATTGACGAGATGTTCGCGAACTCGCAGCTGGAGAGGCACCGACACGGAGTGGTCCGGGCCTGCCTTCTAAGCCAATAAAAAAAGGACATTGCGGTTAAATGACAGGGAATACGCAGCTACAGGTCTGGCTGGTGCTGCCTTGCACACAATGGCTGTGTTGCAAGGATACCAAGCTGATCTGCTGAAAGATTTGGACCAATGGTCAGGGTCTTTTCCCCTGACACAGTGGACGAGCTGTTCCGCACCATAGCTCTCCGGGTCACCAAACAAATAGCTGCCACGATCAGACTCTCGATGGCATCTTTGGTTGAACTTGGCTGACATCAGGGAGAAAGAAAACGTTTTTCTTCTCGTTGCCCCAGTGTTGCCTTCTGAACTCTTTGGCAGTGGGAAAGTTCAGAGAGACGAAGGCGCGCTCGGCTGCATTTAAATCTTGCATAACACTGCGGTCCGAATCTGTGCCTCCCCCTCTTCCTAAAAGCACCCTAAGCTCTTCTTGACTCAGCCCTAAGGCTGGACCTATGATGAGTTATTATTTCAATTTGGAACCCTTCTGTAGGTCTGGCATCGGGTTTGGTAGTATGTGCGCTCTTTCGAGCTCTTAAAGTTGATAGGCATCCAATGTCGTTTAAGCCATTGCTCTATGGGTAGCAGGTTGAGCTTTGTAGGTCTCTTCCCTTACGAGAGTTTTAGTAAGGTTGAACAGTAGACCTCTGTTCCCTGTTAGAAAGTATTAACGGGGGTATTAGGTAGGGTTTTTATAGGATGGTGAAAATAGGGCCCTGAAGTTCCTATATATAGGTAGGCTATGCATACCCTTTCCATAGGCCTTCTCATATGTTAGAGTTGTCAGGCTTATGTAGTGGGTAGTGCCAATCTGTGGTAGTGAACAGGTTGGCTTTATTATATGAACAATTCTCTAGAGGGGCCACTGTTCATCCGACCATCAAACAGACATTCCTGTGTAAAATTGCTTCCTCCATATCGGGAGTTATTCTACTGAGGCCACCGCGCTGTCAAGCACCAGAGAGATCTACAAAGTCAAGCATTGATAGCCTTGATAGCCACCTTATACTAGACCAGCAGTTCTCCTCTCACTTTAGAGAGTCATTTTGAGATTATAGCTAGGTGGCAGGCTATCTTCAAAAAGCCTCCCCGTGCAGATATCTCATGGGCGTTGTCAGGCCTTTCTGTATAGAAAATAAGAAGCAGTATGCTCAGACCTCCGCCCTTTACAGCCGAGTATAGTAGCTGGTATTTCCAGCAAGGCAAGTTGGAAAAGGATGATAGTGATAGTTGATAGTACTTCCCTTGTTAGGGTCATTATTTAGAGTAATTTGCTACGCATAGCTCAAATGTTATCACCCTTCACCACCCAGGCTCAGGTAGAGACAGATTAGTTACTCCCTCCCATTTGGGATGGATGAGTATGCTCCCTTAGAGCCAAAGCACTGCCCGGGCTGACGCCCATGACATTCAAAGCTGTAGGTCTTACAGTAGGCCTCCTTGATAGATACAATTAAAGCAAGGGGAGTACAATCTTATGCTACCGGACTGAGGCCTCTTTGAGGCTTATAGCTTGGGCAGTGGCTGTAGGGAATACTGTCACTGACAGCCTGTATGTGACCCGAAGGGTGAGTGTTTGGCATTTCAGTGAAACTGCCATTTTTTACGTTTTTTTTGTCACAGCCATAATTTGGCATGTACTCCGCTCAGCATAGTGGCGTTTGTATATCGTTCCCCAAAGTGTCATCAACGCAGTGCGAGTTCCCTTTCGAAATAAAACGTCTTAGGTTACAACTGTAACCTTTGTTCCCTGAGAACAGGGAACGAGACACTGAGTCTTTCACCATGCCTCGGGGATGCCTGCTGAACAGTCCCTTCAGACAATAAGTGGATGACATGTTCTCTAGGCGCCCCTTACATACTTCCAGGTTGAACTAGTAGTGACGTCATAGGCTGTCGCCGGTCAACAGGATTGCCGTGATTGGATAAGCATTTCAGGAACCGGTTCACGTGGAGGCGTTCCCCAAAACGTCATTGTCTCGTTCCCTGTTCTCAGGGAACAAAGGTTACAGTCGTAACCTGAGGCATTTTTACTGTTTCTAAAGCAGATAAATATAATAGTTGAATTATTATGACTCAATGTTTCAGTTAATTAACATTATTGATTGAGGCAGCATTACATAATACAGAAATATTACTACAGTAATATATAACAATATCGTAATATTGCTGCAGAAATCATCAGGGGTTATTCATTGTTTGTGGTAGTAATTTTCAGACATTTTCTTTTAAAGTCCAATAGTTGAAGGGTGAGTAGAATAATATAATATCACTGTACCCAGTTTTTAAAAATGCTTACTGATAGAACAAACTTTTCACTGATTGTTTACAGTTTAACCCTTAAAAGCATATTCAATTCAATTCACTTCAATTCAAATTTATTTATATAGCGCTTTTCACAATACATATTGTTTCAAAGCAGCTTTACAGAAAGTGCATTTCAGAAATGTACATAGAAAAATACAGTTATTTAATCATGTATTAATTTAGGGCATAAGATATTGCCGGCGTCGAGTCGTCTCTTCACAGGCGTTTAGTCATCTCACCGCAGGTGTTGGGGCATCTGAAGTCTCTGTGAGAGGCTGGATACAAACTGGAGCTGACAAACGCTATTTACCTCGGGACTAGCGTCTCGAGATAACAGCAGAAAGGCAGATGGGAAATAATTAGCATAACTGCTGTTCATAATATTAATGCATTCGATCTGATTCAACAGTAGTATAAAAGGTAAGCATTATGTGAATGCTTGGCTAAAGAGATGCGTCTTTAATCTAGTTTTAAACTGGGAGAGCGAGTCTGAGCCTCGAACAATATCAGGAAGGCCATTCCAGAGTTTTGGAGCTAAATGTGAGAACGCCCTCCCTCCTTTAGTGGACTTAGATATCCTAGGAATGATCAGAAGGAGTAATACTTTGTAATTGATATGGAACTTAATAGGTAGCCAGTGTAGAGATGATAAAATAGGTGTTACATGATAATAATTTCTTGACCTAGTAAGAACTCTAGCAGCTGCATTTTGCACTAAATGTACCTTGTTTATTGAGGATGCAGGACAACAAGCTAATAAAGCATTATAGTAATCTAGTCTCGAGGTCATGAATGCATGAACTAACTTTTCTGCATCAGAGACAGATAGCATGTTACGTAGCTTAGCAATGTTTCTAAGATGGGGAAAAGGCTATTCTTGTAACATATGAAATATGATTTTCGAAAGACAAGTTGCGGTCTAGTATAACACCCAGGTCTTTAACTGTAGTGGATAAAGTAACAGGACATCCTTCTAAATTAAAGTTGTATTGTAAGAGGTTTTGTGGGTAGTTTTTTAATACCTCCGTTTTATCTGAATTTAATAGCAGGAAATTACACGTCATCCAGCATTATATATCTTTAAGACACTCTGTCAATTTAGATGAGTTGGTGTTTTCATCTGGTCGTGATGAAATATATAATTGAGTGTCATCAGCATAACAGTGGAAATTAATTCCATGTTTTCTTATAATATTACCAAGCGGCAGCATATATATTGAGAATAGCAGAGGGCCTAGCACCGATCCTTGCGGCAGTCCATAGTCTACTGACGTTATCTTCGATTTTTACCCATTTAAACAGACAAAATGGTAACGGTCTGAGAGGTACGATCTAAACCAGCTTAATGCCTGTCCCTGAACACCAGTGCAGTTTTGTAGTCGAGCCAAGAGTATTTTATGATCTATAGTGTCGAACGCAGCACTAAGATCGAGTAAAACTAGTATTGTGATACAGCCTTGGTCAGAAGCTAAAAATAAATAATTTGTAATTTTAACTAGCGCAGTTTCTGTGCTATGAATCCTGACTGAAATTTTTCATAGATATCATTTTCTTGCAAGAAAGACACAACTTTTTCTAGTATTTTAGACATAAATGGAAGATTTGAAATGGGTCTGTAATTTGCTAGGTTATTTGGATCTAATTGCGGTTTCTTAATGAGAGGTTGTATTACTGCCAGCTTGAATATTCTTGGAACATGACATAAAAAAAAGACGAGTTAATAATATTGAGAAGAGGCTCTTCCACTACAGGTAACACTTCTTTCAGTAATTTAATGGGTATTGGATCTAATAAACATGTTGTTGGTTTAGATGCAATGATAAGTTTATTTAGCTCTTCCTGTCCTATAGTTGTAAAGCGGTGGTGTTGTTCTTGAGGGGTGATAATTGAGGCTGAATCATAAGACACCATAAAAGGTTGTACATTTACAATTGTGTTTCGAATGCTTTCAATTTTCTCAGTGAAGAAATTCATAAAATCATTACTACTATACTGTAACGGAATATTTTGCTCTGGTGATGTCTGTTTATTTGTTAGTCTAGGCACGGTGTTAAATAAAAACCTTGGATTATTTTGGTTATTTTCTATTAGTTTCCGGAGATGCTCAGCCCTGGCTGCTTTTAGAGCCTTTTTATAACATGACATACTGTCTTTCCACGCGATTCTAAAGACCCCAAAATTAGTTTGTTTCCATTTACGCTCTAAGTTACGAGTTTCTCTCTTGATAACATGCGTAGCACTGTTGTACCATGGTGCTTTAGTTTTCTCTCTAACCTTTTTTAATCTAATTGGTGCAACAATTTCTAATGACCTAGAGAAAATGGTGCTCAAACTGCTAGTCATTTCCTCTAGTTCATCTGTTTGTTTGGGTTCACTGAGCAGCTGAGATAGATCAGGTAAGCTATTTGAGAATCTATCTGTAGAGGTTGGAAGGATTGTTCTGCCTGGTCGATAACGTGGCGCAACATGACAAATTTCAGCAGTACATAGTATGCAAGTTACCATATAATGATCAGTGACATCATCACTTTGCGGTATAATATCTATATCGGTTGGATTGGTTCCATATGATATAATTAAATCTAGTGTATAAATTAGACAATGAGTGGGACCACTGACGTTTTGCTTGACCCCAAAGGAGTTTAATAAATCTGTAAAAGCAGCCCCTAACGTGTAATTTGTGTTATCTACGTGTAAATTAAAATCTCCAACAATTATTGCTTTATCGACATTGACCAATAGATCTGAAGTAGTCTGCAAACTCTTTTAGGAAATCAGCATAGGGCCCTGGAGGTCTGTATACAGTAGCCAATGCTAGATATAATAGGGATTTCTTTCTTACATCTAAGAGCCTAACATTTAGTAAGTACTTCAAACGAATTAAACCTGTGACCTGTTTTCTGAGAAACATTTAGAATATCTCTATAGATTGTTGCAACACCGCCACCACGACCGATCAGACGGGGTTCATGCTTATGACAGTATCCTGGTGGAGTAGACTCATTTAGACCGAAATAATCATTTGGTTTAAGCCAGGTTTCAGTAAAAAAGTACATCGAAACTATTATCTGTGACCATTTCATTAACAATAACCACCTTAGGCGTGAGCGATCTAATGTTTCGAAGACCTAGCTTTAGAAATTGTTTTTGTTCACTGATTTTGAGATTTTCTGGTTTAATTACAGTTAGATTTTTCCTAGATCCTACAGTAGATTTATTGTTTGGCCTCACTAAATGAGGAATAGACACAGTTTCTATATAATGTTCTACACTACTTATGATATCAATTAATTTGGGACAGCAAAGACTATGATTTGGACTTTGAGTTACTAGTCATATGGTGTGTAACGTCTTGGAGATGTTGTCCGACAGAACAGCCGCTTCGATTCTGCTGGGGTGCAGGCCATCACCACGGTAGAGCCTAGGTCGCTCCCAGAACAGATTCCAATTATTTACAAAGAGCAGTTTCTGTTCATTACACCATGACATTAACCATTAATTTAGTGCAAATAATCTACTGAATCTTTCCTGTCCTTGTCGGTACGTGGGAAGCGGTCCAGACACGATGATCGTTGCTTCAGGCGCTGTGCTGCGTACCGTTTCGATCAGGCTCCTGTAGTCCTTCTTCAGAACCTCTGTCTGCCGCAGCCTGATGGCGTTCACTCCCGCGTGGAGCACAACAGCTCCGACGCGCTCGTCACCGTTCAGGATCTCGGGTCTTCAGTGACCCGGTACGTCATTCACTACCCTCCTCTTTATTATTTTTTTTTAAGTTAGACATCAACCATCTAAGTATTACTCAAACAATTCATTATAAACAATTTGGCAAGAAAAAAAGAATAAAATTATAAAAGGATGCCTGTTTTCACATTCATTTTTTTGTAAAAAATTGCATAGGGTCGTTAACGACCCGAGGTGTGTAACAGTGTAAGTATATTTTTTCGGCATAAAAATAATTGAATCTTTGATGACTGAAAAGTGCAATTCACCTTTATTCCACAAGGTGACAATGACTGATACATAACGATGAAGTGATGTTTCACTCATAGTCATAGTTACTGCAGGCAGAAAACAAAAGAATAGTATGTTTCATCAGCAAAACGTCTCGGGTTATGACTATAGACACTGCGTCGAGAACTCGACACTTTGGGGACGCTCCCTCAGCGTGTGCCTCTGAAGTAAGAATGAAACTATTCCAATCCTGATTGGCGTTGCGTCCTGACGTAACATGTGACGGCATAACCGGAAGTATAAAGGTGACGCTGAAACACACACATACCAGCCTCGAGATGAAGCAAGACGCTCTAAGGCCTCGAGGGGCGTGGCAGAGCGATGCAGTGTCTCGTTCCCTTCTCATGGAACAAGGGTTATAGTCATAAACCGAGACGTTCCCTTTCAAGGGAACTCAACACTGCGTCGAGAACTCAACACTTTGGGGAACGAATGCCCACTAGGCCACGCACCGAAAAGGCCTGTCCTGGAGTGAAACTGATTCAGGCACTCAACTAGGACAAGGTACGTGTGCGCCAGGTGTACTAGGGAGGTGTAAACTGTAAAACCTAATAAAAGTGTGCGGGGTAGCCCAACCGGCTGCCTCACAGATCTCCTGGAGGGGCACTCCCGAAAGGAGGGCCCTAGAGGAAGCCATGCCTCTAGTCGAATGAGCCCTAACAGCTAAAGGTGAAGGCAAGTCGCGCACCTTGTAAGCCGAGGTAATAGCCTGAACAATCCTAATTACTAATAGTTTGCTTGGATGCCGGAAGCCCCTTCTTAGGTGACCCAAAACCCACCAATAATTGGTCCGACCTCCTCCAAGAAGAGGACCTCTTGAGGTACACGCTCAAAGCTCTGACGGGGCAGAGCAAATGAAGCTTATCTTCTTCTGCCGACACATGAGGTGGAGGATGGAATGCCTGAAGGACCGTGGACCGAGCCGTATTCGTAGAAACCTTAAGCACGTAGCCCGGACTCGGGCCCGGACTCGTGCAAAAAGGCTTTAACTCTGCCAGGGGCAAACTCCAAGCAAGCTGGTGTCACTGCCAGGGCTTGTAGATCTCCCACCCTCTTAAGAGAGGTAATAGCTAAGAGAAATACCATTTTTAGCGTAAGATCCCTAGCCGAAGCCGACTGCAGAGGTTCGAAGGGGGCCAGGGATAACCCTTCGAGAACCACCGGCAGGTCCCAGGCAGGAACCCTGGATCTGGTTGTCCGTGTCATCCTCCAAGTACCACAGAGAAAACGTATGACCAACTGGTGCCTCCCCAGAGGCCCATCACTTAATGGTGCGTGGAAAGCCGCAATAGCAGCCACGTACACTTTAAGCGTGGAAGGGGAGAGACCCGCAGAGAAACGATCTTGCAAAAACTCCAGAACTGAAGCCACCGGGCAGTTTACTGGATCTAACTCCTGTTCTCTACACCAAGTGACAAACACATTCCACTTGAGGCCATATAATCTCCTAGTAGACGGAGCCCTAGAGCTAAGTATGGTTTCAACCACCCCAGCTGATAGACCAGCAGTACCTGATAGGTACTGAACCCCCTCAGAGGCCAGACCCACAGTTTCCACAGGAATCTGCCATGGCGGAGCTTTCAGGAGTGATATCATGTCTGAAAACCACACTCGGGTCGGCCACATTGGGGCAACCAGAAGTAGACTAATACCCTCTTGACGGACCCTCTCCAGGACTCCCGGAAGCAGAGCGATCGGGGGAAATGCGTACAGGCGAAGCCTCGGCCAGGCCTGTACCATAGCATCCAACCCCAGTGGGGCTGGATGTGAGAGGGAGAACCAAAGTGGGCAGTGAGACATCTCTCGAGACGCAAATAGATCCACTCCCATTGGTCCAAACCTCTCCCATATCAACTTCACCACATCTGGATGAAGTCTCCATTCCCCAGGCCTCAGCCCCTGCCTCGACAGGATGTCTGCTCCCTGATTCTGAACCCCCGGAATATACATTGCTCTGATAGACAGTATTTTCCCCTGGGACCAAAGAATAATCTGATGCGCCAGTCTGCACAGAGGGCGCGATCTGAGTCCTGAGTCCTTGTCGGTTCAGATAAGCTACCACTGATGTATTGTCTGATCGTACTAAGACATGGTAACCTCTGATGTCTGGAAGGAAGCTCCTCAAAGCCCTGAACACAGCCATCATCTCTGGACAGTTTATGTGCCAAGAATGATGATGGTCCTGCCACAGACCCCTGGCAAAGCGGCCGTCCATGACCGCGCCCCAGCCAGTGAGGGAGGCGTCTGTCGAAACGGCTTTCCGGCGACATGACGCTCCCAACACTGGCCCTTGGGACAGGAACCAAGGTTTCTTCCATATTTGTAGAGAACGAAGGCATCTGTTACTCTGATCATACGAAACAAATTCCCCTTGGGAGAAAACCCCTTGGCTTTTAGCCACCACTGAAGGGACCTCATATGTAGAAGGCCCAAAGGTATAATGTTGGATGCCGCTGCCATGAGGCCCAGCATTCTTTGAAATTGCTTCACAGTGATGGCCTGACCTAGCTTTACTCCTGAAACCATATTTAGGATGGACTGGACACGTGCGGGATACATGTGTGCCCGCATTGTAATCGAATTCCATACCACACCCAGAAACGTTGTTTCCTGAGCTGGTTCCAACACTCAGGCCCTTAAGAGAGCAGCCAGAAAAATGGAGCGCAACTGGAAGAAAACTAAACTAGAGGTATTTCGGATTTCGTGGAAAGAGAGCTCGATTGCTTACAGAGAGGCTTTAAAAGCTGCTAGATCTGCTTCTTTTTCAACCCTATTAGAAGAAAATAAACATAATCCAAGGTATTTATTTGAAACAGTGGCTAAACTAACGAAAAAGAAAGCTTCAAGCTCAGAAGTGTCAAAGCAACACAGCAGTGATGACTTTATGAACTTCTTCACTTATAAGATTGATAATATCAGGGACAAAATTATAACTATGCAACCGTCTACCACAGTATCGCATCAGTTAGTGCATTGTAGTCTCCCTGAGGAAAAATTTGATTAATTTGTTGCTATAGGAGAGGAAGAATTCTGCAAACTCGTTAATTCATCTAAATCGACAATTTGTATGTTAGATCCTATACCGACTAAGCTACTGAAAGAGATGTTTCCAAAGGTCATATATCCTCTTCTTATTATCATTAATTCATCTTTGTCTCTAGGATACGTACCAAAAACCTTTAAACTGGCTATGATAAAACCAAACTGGCTATGATAAAACCGCTTGTTAAAAAATCACAGCTTGATCCTACAGAATTAGTCAATTACAGGCCGATCTCGAATCTGTCTTTTCTGTCAAAGATATTAGAAAAAGCAGTATCTTCACAACTATGTTCCTTTCTAGAAAGAAATGATATCTGCGAGGATTTTCAGTCTGTATTTAGACCATACCATAGCACTGAGACTGCTCTCATTAGAGTCACAAATGATTTGCTCTTATCATCCGATCGTGGTTGTATCTCTCTATTAGTGTTACTCGATCTTAGTGCTGCATTTGACACCATTGACCACAACATTCTTTTAAATAGACTAGAAAACTATGTTGGCATTAGTGGAATTGCACTAGCATTGTTTAAATCATACTTAACTGACCGTTATCAGTTTGTAGCAGTAAATGAAGAGATGTCTTCTCGATCACAAGTTCAGTATGGCGTACCAAAAGGCTCAGTACTAGGACCGTTGCTGTTCAGTCTGTACATGCTACCATTAGGAGATATCATTAGGAAACATGGAGTTAGCTTTCACTGTTATGCCGATGATACTCAGCTGTATATTTCTTCAAAACCCAACGAAACTTACCAATTCACAAAATTAACGGAATGCATAGCTGATATAAAAAATTAGATGACTAGTAATTTCCTACTACTAAATTCTGTACAAAAAACTTCCACATGTAATAACCTAGAATACTGTCTAACACTTGATGGCTGCTCTGTCAAGTCTTCGTCGTCGGTTAGGAACCTGGGTGTGCTCTTTGATACCAACCTTTCTTTTGAAAGCCACGTGTCTAGTATCTGTAAAACTGCATTTTTCCATCTTAAAAATATATCTAAAATACGCCATATGCTCTCATTGGGAAATGCGGAACAATTAGTTCATGCGTTCATGACCTCAAGGCTAGACTATTGTAATCCTCTACTGGGTGGTTGCCCTGCACGCTTAATAAATAAACTACAGCAAGTTCAAAACGCTGCAGCTCGAGTTCTTACCAGAACCAGGAAATATGACCATATTAGCCCGGTTCTGTCAACACTGCATTGGCTCCCTATTAAACATTGTATACATTTTAAAATATTGTTGATTACTTACAAAGCACTAAATGGTTTAGCTCCGCAGTACTTGAGCGAGCTCTTAACGCATTGTAGTCCTTCACGTCTATTGCGATCTCAAAATTCCGGCCAGTTGATAATACCTAGAATATCTAAATCGACTGCTGGCGGTAGATCCTTTTCCTATTTAGCACCAAAACTTTGGAACAGTCTTCCTACCATTGTCAGGGAAGCAGACACACTCTATCAGTTCAAAGCTAGACTAAAAACACATCTCTTTGACCTAGCATACACATAATACATTATAGACTTCTATAATTCAATGTTAGGCTGCATAGATTAGGTCAGCGGGAACTGGGAACACTTCCCTTGAATCTTGATGTACTCGTTACATCATAAGAAGAATGCCATCTACGTTAATATTAGTGTCTTTGTTTATCCCGAAGTTTTCCCGCAGCCTGCCGGATCTAGGCCGTATCCAGATCTGACGAAGGAGATCCGCCTGGACCCGATGACAATGCAGTGCTGAAGTGTCAACTATCCTCTCCCTATGGAGGATCCCTTTCCCACTCTACAGATAAAGCGTTGTGAATTTCAATTCGCGTACCCTGAAGTGATAAAATAAAACAAAATTCTGTATCAAAATTTATAGGCAAGACAAGTAGTTTGTTTAAGCATGGGTTGTATAGAATTTACAAATCTGCGCACATATTTTCAAAAGCACATAACTATAGAATCAATTCTGAATGAGCATGTGAACGCCGTCAGCGTTAATCACAGGTTCGCGTTTAAAGTCTGATCATTTCGACGGAGGTGAATCAATCAAAATTAATTTTAGCTGGAAATAACATTTAAGAACCACTACAAAGCCAAAACAATCTTTGTTACCTTAAATTATATGTTTATCTCTGTAAAGCTGCTTTGAAACAATCCATTGTTAAAAGCGCTATATAAATGAAGATGACTTGACTTGACTTGACTTGACGCTCTTTTTCGTGTTGAGTCTCAACCCCAAATTCTGAATGTGGCCAAGGACGACAGCTCGATGCCGAACTGCCATTTCCAGAGACTGAGCCAATATGAGCCAGTCGTCGATATAATTCAGTATGCGAATGCCCTGGAGTCTGAGAGAAGTCAGAGCTGCATCCATACACTTCGTGAACGTGCGGGGAGAGAGTGCTAGGCCGAACGGAAGAACCCGATATTGATATGCCCTTAGAGGTCCTATTACTCTGGCTAGGACCTCTTTCCTGAAGCCCTCTTAGCCTGAATGACGGCCCTCAAGTCGCCCTTCTGGCCAGCAGATTTAGAATGAGAGCGTTTTCTCTGTTGCCAAGCTCCCATAGGAGGGGCTCGAGAGGAAACGCTCTCTTTTTGCTCCAGGCGATGAGAGGAGCTAGCTGACGGCTGAGGCTGGCCACTTGGACCAGCCCTCCCAGATCTAGAATGGTGGGGGAGGTACTGCTGAAAAGCTGCCAACTGTTTTTTCGCCTCCTGAAACCTGTCGACGACAGTAGATACTGCGTCGCCGAACAGGCCAGAAGCCGATATCGGATCATCTAATAAAAAGGAACGATCTTTATCTTTCATGCCCGACAAATTTAACCACAAATGCCTCTCCGTGGCCACCAAAGCTGACATAGAGCGGCCAATAGCACGGGCCGTCTCCTTAGTGGCACGGAGAGATAAATCTGCGGCTCTTCTTAGCTCAGCAATATAAGCAGGTGTTGGTCCCTCCCCCTCATCTAGATCTTTGAGAATATCGGCTTGGTACGCCTGCAAAATAGCCATCGAGTGCAGGGACGCACCAGCTCGACCAGCCGCCATATACGCCCTGCTCACCAATGCAGAGGTGTCCCAACATGGTTTGCTGGGCAGCGCCGGGGCTTTAAGCGAGGATGACGCTTCGTGAGAAAGATAGCTCGCTAAAGCTTCCTCCACACGCGGCATCCTGCCATACCCCGCCTCTCTCGCACCCACAACATTACTATAATCACACGATGTATTATGCGAGATGCGAGACGAGTGGGGCTTTTCCCAGGATCTAACTATCTCTTTATGGAGATCTGGGAAAAAAGGCAAGCCCCGGTGCTGAGGTTGTGAACGGTGCTTCAGGAATCTCTCGTCTAATTTACTCTGACGAGATTCCTCCTGCTTATCTTGTGGCCAGCTGATGTTGAGTCTGGCCACAGCACGCGTTACAACCTCCACCAGTTCCTCATAAGCGGGAACATGAGCTGGCGAGTGTGGCTCATGTTCCGCGCTCCCGATGCTGAGCACATCCACTTCCTCAGAAGCAGACAGCTCAAGCACCGGGCACTCGTCACGGGCAGAAGAAACCGCAGCGCGGGCTTCTGCACCATGAGCGAGCGTTATAGAATCCGCAGATGACGAACGAGAAAGTGCCTCGGCAGTCTCGT
This sequence comes from Tiaroga cobitis, assembly GCA_030578255.1. Taxonomy (NCBI): domain Eukaryota; kingdom Metazoa; phylum Chordata; class Actinopteri; order Cypriniformes; family Leuciscidae; genus Tiaroga; species Tiaroga cobitis. The sequence goes on along the minus strand of CM060596.1, from coordinate 24,916,390 downwards.
TCTCATCTGCTAGATCCTTCTGCGATCCCCACGATCTAAGCCTCCGCGCCTCCTCAACGGACGCAGGACCTGAACCACAAGGATCGCAAGCTTGGCCATCTTGAGAAAAAATAGCCAAGCAGGAGCGCAGCACTCTTAGTGGGAGTGTTTCACAGTGTTCACAGGGCTCACAAGCGGCTCCCTCGAGAGCTGCCTGTGCGTGCTGCACTCCCAAACAATTTACACATAACGGATGCGTGTCTCTACCCGTAATAAATCTAGGACAGGGGTGCACACATCTTGTAAATTGTTCACTCCCCATACTTTCAAGGACAGAAAACAATAAATAGGACAGACAGTTTCAACATAGAGCGCTTGCTGAAGAGCGATAGCTGGTATGTGTGTTTCAGCGTCACCTTTATACTTCCGGTTATGGCGTCACATGTTACGTCAGGACGCAACGCCAATCAGGATTGGAATAGTTTCATTCTTACTTCAGAGGCGCACGCTAAGGGAGCGTCCCCAAAGTGTCGAGTTCTCGACGCAGTGTTGAGTTCCCTCGAAAGGGAACTAGAAATGGCTAAGCGATTTACTGCAGAGCAAGAACTGAACACAATCAAATATTGTCAGTCACTTGATGGTGAATCTGGTGAAGCTGTCAGAGATCAACACATGGATTTTGAAGTTTTTAGTACATGTTTTAGAATATATTGTGATAGATCGTTATCGTGAATTATTTTGACCACGATAATCGTGTAGTGAAAAATCTGATATCATGACAGCCATAGCTTGATTTCATTGCTGAACTTCAATAAAATATACTGATTTAATAGCCTATTTAATTGATGAATAAAATATAATTATAAGTTAAAGTACTTGCAGTATTAATTAAATTAATTACATGTATGTATATTTAGGATACTTAAAATGTTAGCTATAGCCTTAGAATGTTAAAAGGTTTAAGTTGAAGTACTAAAATGATTAAACCTAAAGTTTAAATGAAAATATAGATTAATATAAATATAAAAACTAATAAACATGACAAAATTACATTAACAAATACTAGCATGTAAACTACAAACAAACAAAAAAACTCAAAATATACAAACAAATGGAATTAAACACAATACTTCATATGAGATGTTGTGGAAATGACACTGGTGAAAATTTTCATGACTTTTGGGGGAAAAATGCCTGCAATTATACACTGTTAGGGGACTTTGTTAGTGGACAAACTAAACTAGTAAGAGTGAGAAAAGTGTTTAAGGGCGGTTTTAAAAGACCAAAGTGCTCATTTCTGCCATATAGATATGGTCCTTGTTTGATTAGTTTTGGAAGCATATGCTATGATGGTTCAAATCTATAATTTGAAAAATGTTCATGTAGTCACACTAATCCTAGCAAATGTCACTGCTGGATGGTCAAACAGCACCAGTATTACACTAAATACTCCAGCAAATCAAGGTCTTTCAGACACAGAAATCAAGTGTGGGAAGTCTTAAAGTGGCCCTAATTCTCACAAAGGCACCGTGACTAGAACAGACGCCGGGCATACACTGCGGTTGACGTGTGTGTGTAAGTGTGTGTTCTTCAGCCACTCTATGAATACATGAGAGGTTGTTAACTCCGCCTGAGCAGCACATTAACAGGCCGCATTAGAATGAGTTGCATGGGCTTCTGGCGGTACATGCCCAGGAATGATGATGGAGCCCATTAGCAGTAGGAATGAAGGCATTGCACAGGACGATTGAGGATGCTGCGCTTGACTTTTCCTGATGCCTGCCTTTTCCGTCTTTCTTTCTCTCCTTCTCATCCACTCTCTTCATGGCCTAATTGCTATGAAGGCCTGCCGGTCTACACAGGCACATATACACTCATCCCTATTCGGCCTTGCAGAATAAATCCCATCTTTCTCTTGCATGGGGTGGAATTTAAAGAGATGTATTATAATTTTATCACCTCCTGCCCCTTAGAAAGACACTGTGTATGATTTTTGCCCTCAACGTGGGATGAGGTCTAATTACATATTCCACAGGGGGTCCAAAGGAGCCATCGACCTGCCGAGACAATTCCGACACCATCAAAGAGCTTATCCTGTTCTTTGACTTTTTAAGTGGAATGAAGCAGGGAACATCATATGGTTTATGTATGCAGCAAAATCATGTTTGGAAATCATTCTTCAGATGCTGAATGTTTTGCAGGGTAATAACAAAATCAGTGCCTTGCATTTGGCTCTAGGCTGGATAAGAAGTAACACTCATCCTTGGAGTGTAAAAAAAAATAAAGTTTAATGAGGTCAGTTGTGAGCCCAATTTTTAATAGGAACATCATCTATTTGCTTAGAAAATGTTATATGCTATGTGTTTTTGTCTAGAAAACAAGCCTGACATATTAATGTTCCCTTTTAAGGGAACTCGTGCTGCGTCGGAAGTTACAACTCTATGGGAACACCTCTGCGCGGTTGCATCTTGAAGCATGTGTGTAATCAGTCCAATGGTACGGCGGGACCTCATCCCGTAGCGTGCAATGTCACAATTAGGAAGCAATAAAGAGCATTTCGGACCAAACAATGTCAGCTTCTGTGCCTTCTGCAAGCGCTCTGTGTTCATAGATAGCATGCAGTCACAAATTTGAAACGTGTCTGATGTTTAATAAAGTTATTAAGAGCAATAAGCTGTGAAAAAGAACTCAATGCGGTTGGTGCTTGCGCTGACTGACATATTGTACATCCGAGGCACGCACACAGAAAGTTGCCTTTCTCAGAGAATTTAGTTCTCTTTTGCAGCTGGTTTAAACCAGGTTTAAATGGTAAAATATATGCACAGTAATGTCAAAATGCCCGTCTTGTGGAGTATTCAATTCAATAAATCAACGTAATTGGATCCGTGCTTTCAGCCTTAAAGGGACAGCAGCATACTAAACTCAATGTTAATCAAACAACAAAAGACAAAGAGAAAGTCACTATCTGCTCTTGACTTAATAACTGTTATATATTTATTAAGAATTAGTTCATATTTGAATCATACAGTGTTTTAGTTATGTGACCCGATCTGGCGAAATGAGTTGGAAGTCGCAACGTTCCATTTTAAGATATGGGCCGATTATGTGGAAAACCAATGAAATAATAGTTTTTTTTTTGTTTTTTTTTTGCTAATTTCAAAGAACAGACATTCAAAAATAATCTCCCAAAGTTTCGTAGTCCAGATAATTGAGTAAAGGTATTTAAATTACTATTAAAGTGTACAAAGTTTTATTAAATTCGCTGGAAATGAACATTGCTTTTCTCAACTCCTATCTCACCTCTGAGCATTTACCGGGTATCCCCGGAAACGTCACTATCTCTGCTCTCCAAATGGTGTTACACGTTGTATAGAACCAATCAAAAAGCTTAGAAATGTACACAAATGCTGATCATTTGTCGATGGGAAGCCGTTTCGACTGACCGGCACGCGATTGGTCCAGCCACCCTCCTGTCAGACTCGCAGCGAGCGCTCTGTGTAATAAACAAGCTAGCAGATCTCCTCAGAAAGATTAAATATTATTAACTTGAGAAATGTCGCTGTCAAAAGAGAGCAAGTTGCCAAAGCGTCATCAAGCCCCCTGGCCATTGCACACTGAGTCCGCGTTTTTTTCATATGCGTTTTTTCGTATTGATTCGGTGGCTCCGAATTGTCAAAACACCATTCAAACTGCTTGCTACGGATGCGAAAAACTTACGTTTTTTTTTTTATATATAACGGATGAAAGTTTCGTAGACAGTGTGCAAGCGTGATTGACAACGTTAGGTTTTGTTTTTTTTTTGTTTTTTTACGTGCGAAAATTTCGGATGCGAATTTCAGACTCAAGTCCATTGCACACTGAGTCCGAAATTTTCGCATGCGTTTTTTCGTGTTCGTCAGACTAAAATTTCGTCACACACAGAAACCTTGCACACTGAGTCCGATGCGTATTTATTTAACCTTTGCGGAAAAAAACGCAAAAAAAAACAAAATGGATTCGTCAAGCAGTGAGGATGATTTTGTTGTCCTCTACTCTTATTAAAAAGAGAAAAAGAAAGAGAAAATATTGGGTCCATCCAATCCTGAAATTGCGCCGAGAGGAAGGAGAGTTCCACCTCCTTATCAAGGAGTTGCGAATTTATCCCGAGCGATTCAAAATTTACTTTAGAATGTCAGTGGAACAGTTTGATGCTTTGCTAGCGATTCTGGAGCCACATATTAAAAAGAAGACCACCAATTTCCGTGAATCAATCGATCCTGAACAGAGACTGGCAGTGTGTCTAAGGTATGGACACACACACACACACACACACACACACACGGGCGCGCGCGCGCGCGGCCGGGGGAAGCGCTGGGCAGACAGAACAGCTGTATAGGCTACAGGTTATATATTGTACCCAAATAATACATTAGTTATCGAATTGGCTGCTCAATCACACCTTAATCGATCCGAAATTTCGATCTGATTGAAAGGGGAGGTTTATTCCTTTTCTAATCCGATCGAGAGAACATGTAAACAATTGATCGAATTGAAAACCGAAACTGAAAGGACTGCGCATGTGCAATGATGTGCGGAACGAGCTCCCCCCCGGCCCTACACACACACACACACACATTATTGAAACAACATTATTTTGTGTTCTAATAATATATGTATAATTTTAGGTATCTGAGCACTGGGGATTCACCACCATCGCCAGCAGTTTTAGGTTGGGCATCAGCACTGTAGGGAAGATTGTGAGGGAGACCTGTTATTGTTATTATATATGTATTACAGTTATTTATTCATAATATCTAATATTATATACTAATATCATATATTATAACATAATAGATATATTGTTAAATACATTATTAGGCTATAGTAATTTAAGTGAACCGAGCATGTATTAAAAGTCCAATATGCTAGCAAATGAATGAATAAACCCTGGACTACGTTATCACTATTCACTACGAATGAATGAATGACATTAGCAAAAGAGCTACTTGTATAGCTAACTTGAACACAATACTGTACACTTTCGTACACCCTTGAAATCAATGCCTACCATCCTGTTTCCCAAGCTGTTCAGCAATCATCTGCCACAATCTGTCTTTATATTCAGTGTCTTTGTAATCCGCATTTTGTTTTTCATACAGTACTTTGTGCTGCGAGACGAAGTGTATCAATTTGTCAGACGCCATTCTGGATTTTGTCGTTCGCTTGTACGGTGGCTCTGAATTGTCAAAAAAACTCTCAAAATGCTGGCTGTGGATGCGAAAAACGCAGAAAATCGAACCCGATCCGAATTTTTTTATGACGGACGAAAGTTTCGGAGGCGGTGTGCAAGCGTGATTGACATAACGTGAGGTCGAATTTTTTTTTTAACGTGCGAAAATTTCGGATGCGAATTTCGGACTCAGTGTGCAATGGCCTTCAGTGTGCAATGGTCTTTATCTGTACAAAAATGTCCGTGAGATTTGCCCAAAACCGCCATTTGAGAAAGTAAGTTGTCCCTCTCCCTGCCCAGTTTAGAAGAAAAGAGCTGAAAGGTGAATTTAATGTCAAATTTGAATCTGAGTGAGTGTATTTACTGTGTATGGATGTGAGTGAGTGCAAATGTGAGTGAGTGTATTTATCTGCAAGGAGAATCCATTACAATGTGTTTGATTAACCCAAAATTGAACTGTTGGTATCTCTGTTATGAAACACTGTTATTGTCAACTAGCCTACACAAAGATATGATTGCATAGAGCATTATTTGATCTCTGTTTCCTTGTCTCTCTGCCTCTCTCACTTTCTCTTACACACACACACACACACACAAACAGACACACACATCCTCTCAAGCAAAAATGTAGCACCTCTGTTCAATCTTTCTGATTTTAGTAAATCTTTGTAAAAGGTACTTTTAAATAATTTATTCAAATAAAAACTTAAAAATAATTTGAGCTTCAGCCTGGTTTAATAGCATGTATATATATATATATATATATATATATATATATATATATATATATATATATATATATATATATATATATAACTTTAATAATAACTTTAAAAGCGATTTTCTCAGGTTTTCAATTGGAAAAAGAGGGCAGACGACCATAATTCAAATGTGTATATCTTCACAACCATTCAAGGCATGACTTTTACTAGGATATCATTAAAGCTTATGGTCTCCTCTTTCCATTAATACCAAAATCTCAATTTTGAAATTTGGGTCACTGTGACTCATTTTGCTGGATCAGGTCTCACATTATTCCATTTCTGTAGTATGTCTTACTACATGGTAAATAAACCTATTATAGCTGAAAAATGTAAAGTTTATTTAATTTGTATCTTTGCTCTATTTTATTTGTCCTGTTTGTAATTTGATTCTTTGTTTGTTCTTATTTTTAATCAGGGTTGCCAGCCTGATTTAAGGCTTGTCACAACTGACTTTTTGTTAAAAAAATCCTTAATTGTGTGGTGTCATTATGATTATGAGTCGAAGCTTCCCCAATCCCACATCATAAATATTGGGCTTCCTCCGATGGGATACCTGCAATAACCAATGAGATCGAGCAATCCTTACCAACCGGATGTTGCGTGCAACATGGAAGCCACAAAAATGTCACAAAGGTGAAGTATTGAGAAAAAAGATCATATTCTTTTTCTCCTTTTTTTGTTTTTCACTGCAAAACAGAACGCATGCCAGGAGAGCCATCTGACGACATTGATCAACCTCCATATTTGTTTTTCTTCTGAAGTCACGTTTGATCACTAGAGTTCTGTGAGATCTTGTGTCTGTGGAATTACCACTGTGAAAGTTTTACTACAATCGGTGTGTGGTCTCGTGGTCTGGCTGAATCACCAAGTGTATATGCATTCGGAGGACTTTAATGATAAAAATCAATTGAAACGGACCTTATGTCTATGATCTTCCACGATTTTAAAATCGGTTAATTTTTGAAAATCTGCTAGTATGTCCCAAGCCCAAGTGACTTGAAAACGCTCTCAAAGACAAGGACATTGCTTGACTGTACTGCCAAAATGAACCCCAAAAGAAACTCCCACCTCCTATGACTCCTATATGTCTCTAGGATGCCTCCTCTCTGTGTGTTTTCTATTAACACTTTCCCCGCCAGCGTTTAAAAACAAAAAAAGTTGCTATAAATATCTGAATATGCACTATATAAAAATAAAGAACAGACCTTCAGCTTTTTTAACAAAAATATATATATATTCTAGCTTCATTCATCCCTTTTCAACCCTCTGGGGTCAGCGGTATCGCCGGCGATATCAGCTCACTTTTTTCTCAACAGTGCAAAAGAGACTCAAATAACTCTGTCGATTTTTGTCATACAGGCAACGTGTTATACATCATTCAAAACTGTTAAATGTCTACTTTTATTTGTGTACACTAATAATAAAAACAAAATGTTGTGTTTTTCGTAAAATAAAGAAAATAAACATGATGCGCGTTCTGTCGTCTCTCTCAATGTGAAGTTCATTCTGAAACGCGACAGAAAATGATCTGTAACTCAGCAATTACTTGCCACCCACACGTGAGAGTTATGTCCATTTTTAAATTATGTAAATCATACCAAAAACAAATGTTCTCTGTTTAAGTAATCCGTATGAAAGCAACGACATGTACAGTTTCTCCAGCCCGAGCTAATTAACTCCAATGTGACCACGCCCACACGCTCACGAGCTGTTCAAATTCGAATGATCCACGTGAAGGACCGCAGAGCTGTAAACACCCTCATCACCTCTAAACAAAGAATCAGCGACTTCAGTATTCCTCTGCTTTTCATCAGGTTTGGAAGACTGTTTGTGCTGTGCTGTTTACCTTGGATTTACCTCTGAAGAATTTAGTGTTGTAGTCAAGACCACCTAACCCGAGACCAAGACAAGACCAAGACCAGAGTGTATCGAGACCGAGACAAGACCCAGACTTTTAGGGGCCGAGACCAAGACAAGACCAAGACCGAGGGAGGGCGAGACCGAGTCAAGACCAAGACCAGCGCGCCACACTACATGACCCAATAAATAAAATGTGAAACAAGATCAAAAAGAGCTTCTCAAATTGATCTGTAAAAAATCTTCATATGAATATCAATTACATCAAAAGAACAATCTTAAAAATAATTAGCAACTTCATAAATGTATGTAAAATCTGTGTAAATACTGCATACGAACATGCGTGGGTAAACACAATATAAATCAATGGTATTTTGGCCATCACATTTTTCTAATAGGTAAACAAGGAAGTTAAATGATTGATATGATATGAGCCAGAGAGAGCGTGCTGGTAAAAAGTTATAGCCTATATTTGATCTGCAACTGTAAATTGGAACTTAAAAATTAGCTCTCTGAAAGTAACGTACCATGTGCCATACAATAACCAATTTAATTTAGTCATTTCTCATATAAGTTGATGCACATTACTCAGTCTCCACTCACTCCAATCTCTAGGTTAGCTCTCTCACCCAAACGAGTGAGCATCACCTTGGCGCGTAGCTTTAATGTCGGGAGCTGTATGCAGCTGACATTAGCTAAGGTCGATGTAACTTAACATTAGCTACACAGCTTTGTGGCCTGTCTCGTGACATCCCACAAGATTTCTGTCAACACAGAAAACATTTAATCACTGGATAGTTTTTTTCGTTTATTTAAAGTGTGGTTTATGTCAGCTGAATGTGCGGAACGCTTTTCAGAGAAGATACCCAGGTAGCAAACCTACGTTGGCCCAACGTTGGCCCAACATCTGTTGTTGTGTTGGGCCAACGTTGGGTGCTGACGTTGGCCCAACGTAATTTTGTCAAACGTAGTTTTGTAACCATGTCATTGGATGGCCAGCAGACCTTCTGCCAACCAAAAAACCACGAAAACAACATTGGGCCAACCATGTCATTGGACATTCAGCAGACCTTCAGCCAACCTAAAAACCACTATAACAACATTGTGCCAAGTATGCAGCAGTCAGCAGACCTTCACAAACTTATAAATAAATAGGTTTACCTATAGGCTACTTTACGCTCAAATTTTAAGATTGTGAAATGGCCTGTTCATTGTTGAATTACATTAAGAGACGGCACAACAGACAAACTGAATTGGTTATAAAATGACCCTTTTTATTGGTAACAAATTTAACTTATTAATGTTAAATGCAGTTCACAACGTGTTGTGTTGCTGATGTAAAAAAAAAAAGAATGCAAACAAAATGAAAACAAAGCCAAAGAAATCAACAAGGAACCAAAAAGTGACAAAAAATGCGGCAAAGAAAATGCAGAAGGAGGCAAAAAAAACAAACAAAAAAAAAACACTGAGTGGCTCTGATGATGAAGACGGAGCGGAGGAGGAGAAGCAGCATATACTCCTGTAAAAAAACAACAAACATACAAACAACTTTTTAGAACATTTAAGATATGTGTCATTCTATTTTAATTACACAAGTAATTGAGTGTATAGTTTTATGGGGGAAAAGTAGGATTTATTTTCTCGCCAGCAAGAGATTTTCGTCATGTTGGGGTAGCAAATTTATTATACATCTAGTGTACGCCTAGTAAAGATGAAATACACCTCTGTTTAGTGGTCGGGTTAGACAGAGGAAGAAAAAAACAATCATTGGAAGACACTCACATTCACTTGCACTGCTGCTGGAATCTGCTTGAGGGGGAGGCATCTGCTTTTCTGTGTTAAAGAAAAAATATAGCAATTATCAAAATGTAAATTACTTAAAACGTATATATGAACATATATATATAATAATTAATAACATTTTTGATCAGCCTTAAAAATGCCTTGTGTACCTTTTTCTGTTGCTCTTTTTTTTTCTTCCTCCATTTCGGTCTCCACTATACTTCAGCCAGGTTTTTATTTTTTCCTCTGCTTCCACCACTTTTGCTCCTTGTCTTTTGGCTGCATCTGTCAGCATGACATTAAAGAACATTTTTTTACTTGCATTGCATTTCATTCAATGACACATTATGTGAAACTGTAAGGGGTTGTTTTCTCTTTTGCAATTTCAAAGTTATGTCTTAGGTGATATATTTAAAAAAAAAAAAACTAAGACAACTTTTGCTAGCAAAAGTGTAGAAAATGGGCTCTACTGTCCTCTCCCTTGCCAATTAAACCAATTAAAATTGTTGGCCAACTCATTGGTCATTGTTATTAAACACAGAAAACCTATTTATTAAAAGAGAATTACTGTAGATAGACAGCATTATTATATAAAATAACTTTATAAAACCCTAAATTTACAGTTTAACCTGAAAGTTAAATGTCTTTTTCATTTAATTTGACATCATTTATCCGTTTTTCCACGGTTTAATAAGCCATTATCAACAGTAATATTCTGTAATTGAATCAATTTTGACTGTAAAGTAAATTCTGTATTTTACGGTTTTTGCATGTAATTTTGTGAAATGGTAATTTGCTGTAATTTAAAGGAAACCATCTGGAAACTTTGCTGCCAGAGATTTGCCGTTTTTTTACGGGATTTTTTTTTTTACAGTGTAGTGTGTATAATTTCATCAGTACCGTCAGCAGAACTGATAACGTTTTAACGTTTAAAACCGGGTTTCGGTACCCATCCCTAGGCATGGGTGAGTTCATATGGATGAAGGCCTGTTGTGTTCTGTCTCTTGGTTTTTGATAGTGGCAGCTATTAACTCTTAAAGACCTAGACCATTTTTGGAGCACCTGCACCGCCTGTTCTTTTCTTTGTTTTTCTAACCCATTACAGCAGTCAGCATCAAGTGCCATATATCATTTTAAACAGGAGAACTTGAAGTTTCAATCTATCTCATTTAAATAATCCATTTTTAGATTTATTTTGTCTTAGAATGGATGAATTTACCAGATTTAAGAAAAACGGCAGCATATTTTTAGTGATTTTTTTTACTTAACTCAAACAAATCCTCCTGAAGTTTTTTTTTTTTTTCCTTTAGAAAGCTGTACTTGGATATTCTACATTTCCAGATGTAATTTTGACTACATGTAACAATCCCTAAGCAAGTTATAGCCATTTATTACAACATTATTATAGGCGATTTTCAGTGAAAAGCTGATATTTTTTTATATACTGAAAATTTAGATGTGTCCGAAAAAGTTCAGGAAGTAAAATAAATAGAATGATTGTAATAGAACACTGAAGTCAAATAAACTTTATATATATATATATATAAACACACACACACACATACATTTACATACATGAACTACTTTCACTTTACCTCCGTGCCTCAGTTCAAATTTCCAAAGAAAGATGCTAATTAGTCATGCAAAAGACCAAAAACTATGTTTATTGGTTGAGTAGATTATAGTTTCAACCAATCTGGGCATGGGGTGGGACTAAGCATGAACAATCAATCATGATTGGATCAGAGGAACAAACCGGACGGGTTTCTTTGACAAATTAATGCTGATCAAAACTTGATGACGCAATTACATTCATTACGGAGCTTCTGAATGTCCAAGCGATTATCTTGATATCACAGAAAAGCCGTGAATCTCCTCTTTATGGGACTTTTTAAAGCATACGGATTGGAGTAGCGGTTCAAAAGTTCTTAAACATTTAAGAACAACAGTTATTCTTTGCCGCCGGCGGCCGTATAGGTCTTTAAGGGTTAAGAAACTCACCTTCTTCATGTACTGAGTGTGAATGGCATCAAGATCTTGTCCTGAAGAATCACAGGGCCAAACGATCAGATCTCATCTGGCAACAAAAGCATAGCCATACCTTAAGAACTCTAATGATATCTTTACCCCTGATATTGCATTGCAGATATAAATACAAACATTTTAAAGGCTAAGAGTATGAGCCACGAGTAAACTGGACAGATATAAACTGTGAAAAATAACTTGCGTGCCTAAAGTTGTCGACCCCCTGAATTCAGCATTTAAAAGTAAAAAGAATTTAAT